>JAFEMH010007787.1:0-76878 GCA_022495995.1 Adenophora triphylla var. japonica
TTTATGATTATGCTTCTTTCTGGGTACAAACGCCCATGTTATGATTATCTTTCATGTTATGATTTTATGATTATGCTTATTTCGTATACAATTTGGCGATAGTAAATGTGTAATGGTCTATTGGTCCCTCCCATTGTTTGTGGAGATGTGCTTTATCATATTAAGAATCAAATTTGATTCTAGTTCTGTTTCTTGTTACTTTTGTTGTTCTTTGTTGTCAAAATGCGAGGTTCGTGACACTATTTCGTGTAAGTATACACGAGATATCATCTATAATCTCGTGTATATGTACACACGAGACATCTCGTGTGCGTACACGAGTCATCACGTGTACATATACACGAGATGTAATCTATAATCTCGTGTATATGTACATGAGACATCTCGTGTGCGTACACGAGTCATCAAATATACATATACACGAGATTATAGATTACATCTCGTGTATACTTACACGACACTGTAAGGGCACGTGGAATATTTCGTTCCCCGTATATAATTTTCTGTATATAACAATATCCTTTATTACCCGAAAGGAAATATCTAATTAATTACTATTTCCTCCTTCCAAAATAAATTTACAAAATTTTGTGTTACAAATATAGGTACAATAAATATTTGGATATTTATTTAGTGAATAATAGGATCTACAAACTCAATATTCAATCATATATTCTATTTGTAATCCACTTTGTTTTTTAAATATTGTAGCTTTAGTATTAGCCATAAATGATACTTCCTCTGTCCCACATCAAGAGTCCTATGTTTTCTATTTTTAGCATGAATATATTTTGAGCAATAACTATAGGTTAATTTAGTTATCTTAATAAATATCTAAAAATTGTTATTTGTATTACATATAATGGTGTATCAATAACTTCAAGAAGTATAAGGTGGTTAAAGAGCCAAATGAAGGAGGAATGGAACCGATATCAAGGCCGGTTATGGGCATGTGCAAGAGGATCTCTTGCACAGGGCCCCATTTTTTTAAGGCCCTCAAATTTTGCATTTTTATTTTTTAGCCCTTGAAAATTTGTAAAATTATTTCTAAAATCCTAAATGCATATTTTGTATAGATTTAATTGTTATTATATATTATTCATTCCATAATAATGGTTACTTCTTTTATTTGGGCGTCCCATAACAAATGATATTGTCCAAAAATGTGAATGAGACACACTTGTCACACTCACAACAAAAATATGTCTAACTACTTTCTATCTACTACTTACTTCCATACTCCCAGAACCCTTGCATTTTTTTTTAATTCTCGCACATTCAATTTAAGTAACCATCATTATAAGATGGAGGGAGTATGGATTTTGTGTTTTGTATTTATTTTTAAAAATATTACGGGCCCAATATTTAATTTAGCACAGGGCCCCTATAATTATTGAGACGAGCCTGTCAGATATCGATTGAGGAGTTGTAGAGAGGTGTGTGTTTCTATTAGTGTTTGGGGCTTATTTGAATTTGAAAGAGTTTGGCCGGAAAAAATGGTGTTTGGGGTTGAAAAAGATGGCTGGACTTGTGAAGAAAATAAGGGAGGAGAGAGAGAGAGAGAGAGAGAGCGAGAGGGAGAGAGGGGATGTTGTGAGGCCTCCCCGACCCCGGGACCAGAACTTGTGCCCCGATGGTAGGGTCCCCAAACTAACTCGTCAAAAAAAAAAAAAACATTTTTGACTAAACCATTTCAAACCAAGTGAGTTTTTTAAGAAAATTTCGACATAACCTTCCTAAATGCAAGAGTTAAGAAAACCTGTTCAACATGCAACCCACATTAAAAGAAAGGTTCACACCATCCAATTTACAACAACACCAACATTATTTACAAGCCAAGGTTTGAAAATGTTTATACGTACCCCGACAACCAAAAGACGATCCAACCGTGCTCGCCTCCACCGGTCCCGACCTCTGTCTCGGCCGGTATTCGAAAAAAATTAAAGGGAGACGGGGTGAGAAAGAATCTCAAGCTATTATGCATGCAAGAAGATGCCAAATAAGATGCAACACGTAAACAAGTTGTTCAACATCATATTTGGAAAGCGGTAAACACATTACGTTACTCGACCTTACCTTTTCCCGTCGAACAATAAGTCGTACTACCGGGAATACATCCTCTTTATTTGTGAACGGCTTAGGCCTATTCACGCCTTACAAGACCCATTTTTCGGGAATCATGTAAGGTATCGTATCCTATGAACCGCTAGGCATATCCATAATGTAACCCCCGTACGTAGGCCACAATCTCATAAGTATAATGCTTTTATGATTATGCTTCTTTCGGGTACAAATGCCCATGTTATGATTATCTTTCATGTTATGCTTTTATGATTATGCTTCTTTCGGGTACAAACGCCCATGTTATGATTATCTTTCATGTTATGCTTTTATGATTATGCTTCTTTCGGGTACAATCGCCCATGTTATGATTATCTCTCATGTTATGCCTTATGATTATACTTCTTTAGGGTAAAAATGCCCATGTTATGATTATCTTTCATGTTATGCTTTTATGATTATGCTTCTTTCGGGTACAAACGCCCATGTTATGATTATCTTTCATGTTATGCTTTTATGATTATGCTTCTTTCGGGTACAAACGCCCATGTTATGATTATCTTTCATGTTATGATTTTATGATTATGCTTATTTCGGGTACAAACACCCATGTTATGATTATCTTTCATGTTATGCTTTTATGATTATGCTTCTTTCGGGTACAAATGCCCATGTTATGATTATCTTTCATGTTATGCTTTTATGATTATGCTTCTTTAGGGTACAAATGCCCATGTTATGATTATCTTTCATGTTATGCTTTTAAGATTATGCTTCTTTCGGGTACAAACGCCCATGTTATGATTATCTTTCATGTTATGCTTTTATGATTATGCTTCTTTCGGGTACAAATGCCCATGTTATGATTATCTTTCATGTTATGCTTTTATGATTATGCTTCTTTCAGGTACAAATGCCCATGTTATGATTATCTTTCATGTTATGCTTTTATGATTGTTTTGGTAGAAAAAACAATAGTGTAGAATCTTAACTTAGTTTAGTGTGTGGATTTAACAATAAGGAGGGAACTATGAAATTCGATTATATGGAACAAAAGCATAAAAAAGAGATAATGACACCACGATTTGTTAACGAGGAAAACCTTGGAGGTGATAACCTATTTGGAAAAAACTCCGGGAGTTAGGTCTCCAACCTTAAAAGTTTCACTATAATGATCACGAATACAACTTTGGAAGATAATGGAGAGGATTACAAGAGCTTGAGTGTCGAGTGTGTGCGTATGAGCAATAATGTGTTTTTTCCGTCACCATTTCCCCTTAAATACAAGTAGATATGAAAGAGTCAATACGGTTCCTACAATCTCGGGATTTTGGTTTATCATTTCAACCTCCGTGAGACCAAGTCGCCCGAGCTGTTGAAGATCTGTTGAACGTGCTGGAGAATATCCCGCATTCCTCTCTTAATTACTGAAAAATAAGAATAAGAATATTAGGAAATATTGAATAAGTAAATATTAGAACAATACTTACAGGGTAATGACATCTCTAAGATGCAGATCAATCAAGATGTCTCCATGTTGAAAAATACCCACAACAATTTGTCCCCAAAAACATTTGACTATGTTGGCAACTGAAGAGGCAAAATGTTTTTCTTTTGAATTAATGGTCCAACTGTCCGCTCTGCCTGATGGGATGTTTTGGAATACGTGGCGTTAAATGGACGGTTGGGGCGAAGGGTCTGGAGAGTTAATTTTGAAAAAGAATCCTTTTTCTTTTTATTAACCGCTTGGGAGGATAATTTAGGACTTCTTAAAGCTTCCTTTTCACCTCCGTTGGCCCACGGCGCCCGTTCATCTCCAAGGTAAAACTTCTCCGTCTCTCCCCTTCTTCCTTTGCTTATTTTTCTTTTTTGCTTTGTCAACCATGGGTAGGACTGTGTTGTCTTCGTCCAAACCCAAGAAAGTGTCATCCCCGCAAGGTCCCGTAGAAATTAATCTCGACGATTTCGTTTGCGGAAATCTTCTTACTAAACCAGACGAAGAAACTTGTTTGTTCAACGATTCCCAAATAGAGTCTATAAAGCAGCAATGTTGCTTCCCAAATGGTGCAATTTTTCATCCCTTTTCCATAAAACTTAGGTCTGACCATATTTCCCTCAAATGGATCTGTTTTTTCGAATATCCCTTCCTTCTAGGGTTTAGCTACCCTTTTCCACCTGTTGGTTTCGAGTTCTTCCGAAAAACCCAACCTCGCTTATGCTCAACTTATGCCGATGGCTTGGCGAGTTTTTGCTTTTGTCATTAAAGTGAACCGAGAAAATGGACTAAACCTAGGCTCCATGAAATTGCATATTCCTACGATCTTCAACTCTTTGGTTCCAAAAGATACCTTTTTAGAAAGAGGTCGTAGAAGTCCCTTGATGAGCACCACATCTTCCGGTGATAGGGGATGGATGAATAGATTTTTCTTTGTTGATAGGACGTCGATTGGAGAAAAGTATGAGATATCGAGCCAATGGAACAAGGGAGGTACTTAAATTCTTACTCTTGTGACTTCCCTGTTCTTGAGACAAACCGAATTGTAATTGTTCTTGCTTTTATGCGCATATTGATTGGGGAGAATTGTTTCCACTGCCGAAGACACTCTAACCAAGATCGGAAGAATTTTTCGTGCTCCCTCCGGATAAAGAGGTCTCCCAAGTGGTTTGTTGGAAGCATCGTCAACTATCCCTAAGACCTAAAGGCCTCTACTTCGCAATTATGTCCACCGGTAAGCATGGTATCTCTTTACCTTTGCTAACTCGTTATCAATTTGATACCTTATTCTTTATTGCCAATATCTATATGTCCATGCGTCTCCAAACCGGTAGTTTCGTGGATCGACTTTGACCTTGATGATATTGAGGCTATGTTCTCTCGCGCCCGTTGTTAAGATCGAAAAGAAACCTCCACCTCGCCCCTAAGAAGATTCCTGTTCCGGGATGAGAGCATAGGTATTGGCTCTAGGGTGAGGAAGAGAAAAGCGATTCAAGAGGAGGTGGTAGAAGTTGAAGACACTTTTTGAAGAAATGTCCCGTGGGAGATTTTAAAAAGAAATGCATGAGTTTCACAACCGGGGTAAGATAATATTAAATGGAGTGCAGATCTTTGTTTCTAAAGTTTTATAAGATCTTTTGATATCAAATGTATTATTTTACAGGCGGTAGGACTTATGGAAGGTCTGGTAAAGGAGACGGAGATAGTGAAGAAGAAATCCAAGGCGGACATTGCTTTGGTCAAGAAATAGAAGACAATGTTGGAGAATAAGATAAAAGAGCATGAGAAAACCTTAGAGCAACAAGTTAAGTTGCTGGCAGAGCAAGAACAAACGGTAAAGGATTTACTGAATAGCTTGGCGAAAAGCGAGGATGACCACAACAAAGAGATAGCGTAGTGAAGAATTCCCGCAAACCGGCCGCGCAAAACTGTCTCTCAATGCAAGGTAAAGATGATGAAGGAGTATCAGGAAGGGAAGGCTGATACTTGGGATATCAATAGGGAATGTGCCTATTTGTTTAAGTTGACAGGTGAGGTGACGGACGAGGGCGAGGTGTCGTCAAGTCCGTATGAAACGATCGTCAAGGATGCACCAGTAGTTGGAGAAGTGACCCCAAATGCAACACCTGCGGCGTAAGCCACCTAAAAAAAAAACAACTTTGTTCTTGGTCTTTTGGTGATGTTTACTGGGGTGGAATCCCTTAAAACAATTTTCGTTTGGTTTGTAATGGGTCCATAAGGACCAAAGACAATCTTTTTTACGTGTTGGGTTGGTCCAACACTTTTGCACTTTTACTGTTGGTAGCTCGGATACTTTATGGTTGCTTTAATCTAGTTAGTTTAGTAGTTTTCAAGCATGTCAAGGCTTGTTTCTTTTGGATAATTTTTTTTTTTTTTTTTTTTTTTTTTTTTGTATGTTATGCTCATAAGGTGACATGATAGTATGTCAAAACGATAGGTACTTAAGATGACACATATATGCTATAAACCGTAGATACTTTAGATGACACGTACATGCCATAACCATAAGAATAATACGTAAGATCAATCATCCAACTGAGTGGGAATGGGTAAGCTATATGAGTTTACCCATATAGGCCCACCCCACACCTCAATTAGAGAGATAACTTGCGCTCCAGGCGAAGGTGTGGTAACCTAACATCTTAAGAAAGAGGTAATTAACTCTTTAAACCTTAGAAGGGATTGTGTACCTTTACTTGAGAAGAGATGGCCAGTCTCTAACGGAGGAGAAATCGTTGTTCTTTGCGCGCATTCGACATGTCCCCATGTAAATGTGTCAATACCTCATAAGATAGAAACATGTTAAAACGGACGCCAACTAAGGTTGACGTCTCTCCACAAAGTACGTTAGTGACATCTTAATTTGTAAAGAATTAAAGAGGTGTATAGGAAAAAAGAAAGGTTGCAATAAATTAAAATACGATCCATACCTGGAAAGATGAGTTCATGGGGAATTTTGTTTATACGTAATACCTTTTAAGATGAATGGCGTTCCAACTTCGCGATATCATTTGGCCATCCAAGGTTGCAAGTCGATATGCTCCTTTCCCGGCTTGGGCATCTATTAAGTAGGGTCCTTCCCATTTTGGGGCGAGCTTGCCTGCGTTGGGTTCCTTGGTATTTTGGAATGCCTTTCGTAGGACTAAGTCTCCTACTTGAAACCTCCTAATCCTTACGTATTTGTTGTATGATCGGGCTACCCTTTGTTGATATGCTGCCATGCAAACTTTGGCCATGTCCCTTAGTTCGTCCACGGTATCTAGGTCATGTATCAAAATATCTTTATTATGTTCAGATGTCAGCAAGCTGTATCTTGCCGTAGGTACAAGGACTTCTGCTAGAATAACAGATTCGGTTCCAAATACAAGTGAGTAGGGGGTTTAACCAGTAGCATTCTTAGATGTCGTCCTGTCAGCCCATAGAACCATTGGTAATTCTTCTGCCCATCGTCCTTTCTTTTGGTTCAGTCTCTTTTTTAAGTTGCTTATTATTATTTTGTTGCTAGACTCTGCCTGTCCATTGGCTTGAGGGTGAACAGGCGAAGATGTCACCATCTTAACACCCCAAGATGTCAAGAAATCTTGGGTTCTCTTGCTAATGAATTGAGAGCCGTTGTCACAAATTATCTCTGATGGTATTCCAAATCGGCTGAATATGTTTCTTTTGATAAAAGATATAACTTCTTTGTCACGAACTTGCACATATGCCTCAGCTTCTACCCATTTAGAAAAGTAGTCTGTCATAGCCAAAAGAAATACTCTTCCACCTGGTGCTCGGGCAATTTTCCTACTATGTCCATTCCCCAAACCATAAAAGGCCATGGTGAGAGGATAGGATGTAGCAGCCACTGGCCGGTGCAGATGTCCCCATGTCGTTGACAGGAATCACATTTCTTTGCGTAGTCAACGGCGTCTTTTCTCATTGTGGCCAGAAATAACCCATTCTAAGAGCTTTAGTATGTAAACTTCTCGCCCCTAAGATGATTTCCACAATCTCCTTCGTGCAGCTCCTTGAGAACCCGATGGGCTCTATCTCGCTTCTAGACATCTTAAGTAGTGACACAAATGATTTTCTAAACAAGAGATTATCAATAAGTAAATATTTAGATACTCTTACCCTGAAGGCTCTTGCATTCTTCTCCCCGACTGGGATCGTATCATCTAAGAGATACTTGATAATAGGACCTGTCCAAGAGGTTGCTGCAGGAGAGGAAGGTATGTCGACATCTAGGGCGAACATCTCAAGATGGTCAATTGCTGGGATGTCAATATGCACAATTGGGATACTGGTTTGTGAGATGCTTTTGAAGGCTGAACCCAAGTTTGCCAGAGCGTCTGCTTGAGAATTTTCTTCTCGTGGGATTTGTTCCAAGGAAAATGTTTTGAATTTGGCCGAAATAATTTTTACAATTTCCAAATATGTCGTCATCTTGGCATTTTTCGCGGCGTAGGACCCGTTGTACTGGTTAACAATTAGCAAGGAATCCATGAACACCCGGATATGCTTGATATCTAAGTCCTGGGCTGCAGTTAAACCTGCAATTAGAGCCTCATACTCTGCTTCATTGTTGGTAGCCTTGAAACTGCAACTGATAGATTGTGGTATTATGTCCCCTTGTGGCGATTTTAGTACAACTCCAAGACCTATACCTCTCATGTTGGAAGCACCGTCCGTGTAGAGAGTCCAAATTTTTAGGATTTCATCATCTTGAAGTTGTTATACTTCCAATTCCACCTCTTGTTGCAGGGTTGGACTGAAATCAACTACAAAATCAGCTAGGGCTTGGGATTTTATTGCAATTTTGGGCTCGTACTTGATGTCGTATGTGCTTAATTGTACAGACCATTTCGCCATTCGACCTGACATCTATGGTTTTCTCATAACATTCTTAATAGGATAGTTAGTGCGTACAATTATAGTATGTGTTTCAAAATAGTGCCTTAGTTTAATAGAAGCAGTTATCAAAGCTAAAATTAATGTTTGTAAATGAGAATACCTGGTCTCTGCATCTAAGAGTGTCTTACTTATATAGTAGATGGGTTGCTGATTACCATCTCGTTACTGTACCAAGAGCTCCGGCTTACAAATAGCCTTTCCGGATGCATCCTAGGTAGATGTAAAGATGTTCTTCCTTCTGAGGTTTGGCCAATAAGGGAGGTGTCGACAGGTAAGTTTTGAGCTCCTGAAAAGCTTCTTCATGTTGGTCCTCCCATTGGAACTTTTTGTTCTTTCTTAAGATGTCGTAGAAAGGTTTGCATCGATCTGAGGATTTTGAAATGAATCTGGTGAGTGCGGCAATTTTTCCTGTCAATCTTTGGACGTCCTTGACAGATTGAGGTGATGACAGGTTGATAATAGCACGTATTTGTTCTGGGGCGGCTTCAATGCCTCTTTTAGTAACCATATAACCCAAAAACTTGCCGGCCTTCATTCCGAAGTTGCATTTAGCTGGATTAAGTTTCATATTGAAACAATCCAAGATGTCAAAAGCTTGAGAGAGGTTGCTTATGTGATCCTCGGCCTTCTTGGACATTACTACCATGTCGTCGATGTATACCTCCATTGTGTCCCCAATCTGATCTTTAAACATTTTGTTTACGAGCCTTTGATACGTTGCACCTGCATTTTTTAGTCCAAAAGGCATGGCAATATAACAATAAATACCTGTAGGCGTTATGAAGGCAGTGTCCTCTTGGTCAGAGGGTTCCATCTGAATTTGTTGAAATCATGAGGACGCGTCCATGAATGTGAGGAGTTCATGTCCGGAGGTGGCATCAACTAATGAATCAATGTGCGGCAAAGGGAAAGGATCTTTTGGGCAGGCTTTATTCAAGTCGGTGAAGTCGACACAAACTCGCCATTTCCCGTTTATCTTCTCTACCACAACCACGTTTGCTAACCATCTTGGATAATCGACCTCCCGTATCATGTTGGCTTTGAGTAAGCGCTCTACCTCTTCCTTGATGATCTGATTTCGGTTTCGCAAACTTCCTACGTTTCTGCACTGGTTTAAAGCTAGGATCTACGTTAAGTTTGTGAGTGATGACATCTTTGCTGATGCCTGTCATGTCATCATGTTTCCAAGCGAAACTCTTTATTCTGCTTCTTAATAGGTTCACAAGCTCCTCTTCTATATCTGACGGGATGTCAGTGCCAATAAGTACTTTGATGTCCGGGTTGGAAGGGTCTAGCAATACTTCTTTCACATCATCCTCCCTAGCTTCCAGGACTTCACGTACTTTCCTCGGTAATTGATATGCTTGTTTTGGAGATGTCGACGCCTTCATTGAAGTTTTATAACATTCCTTGGCTACTTGTTGATCACTGTAAATCTTAGCGACACCCCAAGGTGTTGGGAATTTCACACACTGATGGTAAGTGGAGGGTACGGCCTTCATCCCATGAATCCACGGTCTTCCAAGAATGACATTGTAAGATGTTGCGCAATCAATTGTGCAGAACCGCTCCATGGTGTTGAGGCCCTTTGAGTATATTGGAAGTTTGATCTCCCCCACCGTTTCTTTGACTTCACCACTGAAGCCTACCAGTACTGAAGACTTTTTGACGATCTCCGATTCTGGGATGTTCATTTCCTTAAGGGTACCCAACATAATAAGATTGACGGAGCTGCCCCTATCTACCAGGATACGTCGTATTGTACAGTTGGCGATCTGCAAAGAAATAACTAGACCGTCGTGGTGAGGTTCTAGCAGGTTCTCTCGATCGCTTTCATCAAAGGTGATTGGATCCTGGCAGAGCGTCGACATCCTGGGCTGTCTTTCTGGCTTCTCCTCTTTTGACTCCTTAGCATGTCGTTTTGCGGCAGAATAGGATGTTCCACATATTTCTGAGCCTCCACTAATGAAGTTGATCACCTTTGTTGATGCTGGGAGAAACCGGTCTTTCAAACCTTCATGAGGAGCTTCTGCATTTTCATCCTTCTTCTTTCTAGATCCCAACAACTCCTTAAGATGTCCTTTCGAGAGCAAATAACTGATCTCCTTTCTTAATGCGATGCAATCTTCAGTAACGTGTCCAAAGTCTTCATGGTAAGCGCACCATTTTGATTTGTCACGCCATCCTGTGGTTTTGTCCATTTTCTTTGGCCATCCGGCTTTATCTCCCCAAAGTTGCCCATTGCACGTAGTACACCTGAAATGTCAAATGTAAAAACAATAATCGTAAATGTTAGGCACATTATCATTATCTTCATCCTCACCGTCTATTGAATTAATTTTGCTAGTGTCAATTCCCGGATAAGGATTGGGACGGTTGTTCTGCGATGGGACGATTCGGTCTTTACGTCGGGATGGTCATATGTCGACATCTTGGACGATGACTTCGATCTTCGCACTCATCTTCCTCCGGGGCCTTATGAATCTCAATGCCCCGCTCCCGACTTCTTCTAGCCGCTTACAAGGAGTCATCACCAAATCCCGATAATACCGCTGAATCTTTCTTCAACCCCATTTTGAATGCTTCGTGGTCATCGACATGTCAAGATTGGGAATTTCTAGCACCTCTTTATTGAACCAGTGGACGTAATCCTTTAGAGTTTCATTAGGCTACTGGGTCACATTGTAAAGATCACTTGTCAACCTTTCAAATTGTCGACTGCATGAGAATTGGTTGTAGAACATGTTGATGAGCCGGGCGTATGAACCAATTGAACCTAGGGGTTGTCTAATCAGCCATTTGAGAGCCGGTCCGCACAAGGTGGATCCAAATCCCTGCATAAGCAAGCCTCCCAGAATTGAAGCGGAATATGGATTATGTCCATCTTTTCTTGATAGTGTGCAACATGCTCCTCTGGGTCCGTGGTACCGTCGTACAACTTCATAGATGGTACACTGAAACGCTTTGAGATGTCGACATTTGCAATTGCTGGGACAAACCGGGATTGATTGTAACAGTTTTGGGTCACTGGTTGAATTGGAGGAGTTACTCCTGGCACATTCATTATTAGCTCTCTGAGATCCTGCATCTGTTTGGCTAGTGGATTTCCTGCAAAAGGGTCAGCCATAGGAATACGATTGAAATTATTATTATTGAAAAGATTATTTAGCAAACCAGAGTTGTCCGTAGTAGTCGTGACAGTAGTGTTGTCAATGAATGGGATGGATGGGGTGAATCCTGCGAAAGATGGCGTCAATGGGGTGTCCCCAGGCAAAGATGTCGACATCATTAAAGATGTCAGCGGATGAGTTTGAGGAGGACTGCCCATTGGAATGAATTCACTCTGAAATGTAGATCCTCCGGTGTTGTCAAAGTTGAGAACCCTTGCACGCAGTGGTGATATGTTCTCAAGCCGAGATGCGATGAGCTGTTGGTCTTTCTGCATCTTAATCATGGAATTGGTCAACACCTTCGAATTGTTGTCTTGCTGGTCCAACCTTTGATTCAACTCCGGTCAGATACTCCGGATGTCGGATCTGCATTGGAAGAGGTTGCCCCTTTTGTGGAGTCTTCGTAGGTTGAGTTGGCTGAGGCCCGGTCTGAGGAGGTGGTGGTAACAAGCTGGTTCTACCTCCTGATGTGGGAACAACGGCAGGACCTTTGTCAGCGGAGGACACATTGGGGGGTGCAGACATAGTGAACTTGATCAGGAAATGATCCAAATAACCGATAAACCACGAGGCCCCTCGGTGGGCGCCAAATTGTTTTGGTAGAAAAAACAATAGGGTAGAATCTTAACATAGTTTAGTGTGTGGATTTAACAATAAGGAGGGAACTATGGAATTCGATTATATGGAACAAAAGCATAAAAAAGAGATAATGACACCACGATTTGTTAACGAGGAAAACCTTGGAGGTGATAACCTCTTTGGAAAAAACCCCGGGAGTTAGGTCTCCAACCTTAAAAGTTTCACTATAATGATCACGAATACAACTTTGGAAGATAATGGAGAGGATTACAAGAGCTTGAGTGTCGAGTGTGTACGTATGAGCAATAATGTGTTTTTTCCGTCTCCATTTCCCCTTAAAAACAAGTAGATATGTAAGAGTCAATACGGTTCCTACAATCTCGGGATTTTGGTTTATCATTTCAACCTCCGTGAGACCAAGTCGCCCGAGCTGTTGAAGATCTGTTGAACGTGCTGGAGAATATCCCGCATTCCTCTCTTAATTACTAAAAAATAAGAATAAGAATATTAGGAAATATTGAATAAGTAAATATTAGAACAATACTTACAGGGTAATGACATCTCGGTATGTAGGATCAACTGAAGATGTCTCCATGTTGAAAAATACCCACAACAATGATTATGCTTCTTTCGGGTACAAACGCCCATGTTATGATTATCCTTCATGTTATGCTTTTATGATTATGCTTCTTTCGGGTACAAACACCCATGTTATGATTATCTCTCATGTTATGCCTTATGATTATACTTCTTTAGGGTAAAAATGCCCATGTTATGATTATCTTTCATGTTATGCTTTTATGATTATGCTTCTTTCGGGTACAAACGCCCATGTTATGATTATCTTTCATGTTATGCTTTTATGATTATGCTTCTTTCGGGTACAAACGCCCATGTTATGATTATCTTTCATGTAATGATTTTATGATTATGCTTATTTTGGGTACAAACACCCATGTTATGATTATCTTTCATGTTATGCTTTTATGATTATGCTTCTTTCGGGTACAAATGCCCATGTTATGATTATCTTTCATGTTATGCTTTTATGATTATGCTTCTTTAGGGTACAAATGCCCATGTTATGATTATCTTTCATGTTATGCTTTTATGATTATGCTTCTTTCGGGTACAAACGCCCATGTTATGATTATCTTTCATGTTATGCTTTTATGATTATGCTTCTTTCGGGTACAAACGCCCATGTTATGATTATCTTTCATGTTATGCTTTTATGATTATGCTTCTTTCGGTTACAAATGCCCATGTTATGATTATCTTTCACGTTATGCTTTTAAGATTATGCTTCTTTCGGGTATAAACGCCCATGTTATGATTATCTTTCATGTTATGCTTTTAAGATTATGCTTCTTTCGGGTACAAACGCCCATGTTATGATTATCTTTCATGTTATGCTTTTATGATTATGCTTCTTTCGGGTACAAATGCCCATGTTATGATTATCTTTCATGTTATGCTTTTATGATTATGCTTCTTTCGGGTACAAATGCCCATGTTATGATTATCTTTCATGTTATGCTTTTATGATTATGCTTCTTTCGGGTACAAATGCCCATGTTATGATTATCTTTCATGTTATGCTTTTATGATTATGCTTCTTTCGGTTACAAATGCCCATGTTATGATTATCTTTCATGTTATGCTTTTATGATTATGCTTCTTTAGGGTACAAATGCCCATGTTATGATTATCTTTCATGTTATGCTTTTATGATTATGCTTCTTTCGGGTACAAATGCCCATGTTATGATTATCTTTCATGTTATGCTTTTATGATTATGCTTCTTTCGGGTACAAACGCCCATGTTATGATTATCTTTCATGTTATGCTTTTATGATTATGCTTCTTTCAGGTACAAATGCCCATGTTATGATTATCTTTCATGTTATGCTTTTATGATTATGCTTCTTTCGGGTACAAACGCCCATGTTATGATTATCTTTCATGTTATGCTTTTATGATTATGCTTCTTTCGGGTACAAACGCCCATGTTATGATTATCTTTCATGTTATGCTTTTATGATTATGCTTCTTTCGGGTACAAATGCCCATGTTATGATTATCTTTCATGTTATGCTTTTATGATTATGCTTCTTTCGGGTACAAATGCCCATGTTATGATTATCTTTCATGTTATGCTTTTATGATTATGCTTCTTTCGGGTACAAACGCCCATGTTATGATTATCTTTCATGTTATGCTTTTATGATTATGCTTCTTTCGGGTACAAACGCCCATGTTATGATTATCTTTCATGTTATGCTTTTATGATTATACTTCTTTAAGGTAAAAATGCCCATGTTATGATTATCTTTCATGTTATGCTTTTATGATTATGCTTCTTTCGGGTACAAACGCCCATGTTATGATTATCTTTCATGTTATGCTTTTATGATTATGCTTCTTTCGGGTACAAACGCCCATGTTATGATTATCTTTCATGTTATGCTTTTATGATTATGCTTCTTTCGGTTACAAATGCCCATGTTATGATTATCTTTCATGTTATGCTTTTATGATTATGCTTCTTTCGGGTACAAATGCCCATGTTATGATTATCTTTCATGTTATGCTTTTATGATTATGCTTCTTTCGGGTACAAATGCCCATGTTATGATTATCTTTCATGTTATGCTTTTATGATTATGCTTCTTTCGGGTACAAATGCCCATGTTATGATTATCTTTCATGTTATGCTTTTATGATTATGCTTCTTTCGGGTACAAATGCCCATGTTATGATTATCTTTCATGTTATGCTTTTATGATTATGCTTCTTTCGGGTACAAATGCCCATGTTATGATTATCTTTCATGTTATGCTTTTATGATTATGCTTCTTTCGGGTACAAACGCCCATGTTATGATTATCTTTCATGTTATGCTTTTATGATTATGCTTCTTTCGGGTACAAATGCCCATGTTATGATTATCTTTCATGTTATGCTTTTATGATTATGCTTCTTTCGGGTACAAACGCCCATGTTATGATTATCTTTCATGTTATGCTTTTATGATTATGCTTCTTTCGGGTACAAATGCCCATGTTATGATTATCTTTCATGTTATGCTTTTATGATTATGCTTCTTTCGGGTACAAATGCCCATGTTATGATTATCTTTCATGTTATGCTTTTATGATTATGCTTCTTTCGGGTACAAACGCCCATGTTATGATTATCTTTCATGTTATGCTTTTATGATTATGCTTCTTTCGGGTACAAACGCCCATGTTATGATTATCTTTCATGTTATGCTTTTATGATTATGCTTCTTTCGGGTACAAACACCCATGTTATGATTATCTTTCATGTTATGCTTTTATGATTATGCTTCTTTCGGGTACAAATGCCCATGTTATGATTATCTTTCATGTTATGCTTTTATGATTATGCTTCTTTAGGGTACAAATGCCCATGTTATGATTATCTTTCATGTTATGCTTTTATGATTATGCTTCTTTCGGGTACAAACGCCCATGTTATGATTATCTTTCATGTTATGCTTTTATGATTATGCTTCTTTCGGGTACAAACGCCCATGTTATGATTATCTTTCATGTTATGCTTTTATGATTATACTTCTTTAGGGTAAAAATGCCCATGTTATGATTATCTTTCATGTTATGCTTTTATGATTATGCTTCTTTCGGGTACAAACGCCCATGTTATGATTATCTTTCATGTTATGCTTTTATGATTATGCTTCTTTCGGGTACAAACGCCCATGTTATGATTATCTTTCATGTTATGATTTTATGATTATGCTTATTTCGGGTACAAACACCCATGTTATGATTATCTTTCATGTTATGCTTTTATGGTTACGCTTCTTTCGGGTACAAATGCCCATGTTATGATTATCTTTCATGTTATGCTATTATGATTATGCTTCTTTAGGGTACAAATGCCCATGTAATGATTATCTTTCATGTTATGCTTTTATGATTACGCTTCTTTCGGGTACAAACGCCCATGTTATGATTATCTTTCATGTTATGCTTTTATGATTATGCTTCTTTCGGGTACAAACGCCCATGTTATGATTATCTTTCATGTTATGCTTTTATGATTATGCTTCTTTCGGGTACAAACGCCCATGTTATGATTATCTTTCATGTTATGCTTTTATGATTATGCTTCTTTCGGGTACAAACGCCCATGTTATGATTATCTTTCATGTTATGATTTTATGATTATGCTTCTTTTGGTTACAAATGCCCATGTTATGATTATCTTTCACGTTATGCTTTTATGATTATGCTTCTTTCGGGTATAAACGCCCATGTTATGATTATCTTTCATGTTATGCTTTTATGATTATGCTTCTTTCGGGTACAAATGCCCATGTTATGATTATCTTTCATGTTATGCTTTTATGATTATGCTTCTTTAGGGTACAAACGCCCATGTTATGATTATCTTTCATGTTATGCTTTTATGATTATGCTTCTTTCGGGTACAAATGCCCATGTTATGATTATCTTTCATGTTATGCTTTTATGATTATGCTTCTTTCAGGTACAAATGCCCATGTTATGATTATCTTTCATGTTATGCTTTTATGATTATGCTTCTTTCGGGTACAAACGCCCATGTTATGATTATCTTTCATGTTATGCTTTTATGATTATGCTTCTTTTGGGTACAAATGCCCATGTTATGATTATCTTTCATGTTATGCTTTTATGATTATGCTTCTTTCGGGTACAAACGCCCATGTTATGATTATCTTTCATGTTATGCTTTTATGATTATACTTCTTTCGTGTTCAAACGCCCATGTTATGATGATCTTTCATGTTATGCTTTTATGATTATGCTTCTTTCGGGTACAAATGCCCATGTTATGATTATCTTTCATGTTATGCTTTTAAGATTATGCTTCTTTCGGGTACAAACGCCCATGTTCTGATTATCTTTAATGTTATGCTTTTATGATTATGCTTCCATCGGGTACAAATGCCCATGTTATGATTATCTTTCATGTTATGCTTTTATGATTATGCTTCTTTAGGGTACAAATGCCCATGTTATGATTATCTTTCATGTTATGCTTTTATGATTATGCTTCTTTCGGGTACAAACGCCCATGTTATGATTATCTTTCATGTTATGCTTTTATGATTATGCTTCTTTCGGGTACAAATGCCCATGTTATGATTATCTTTCATGTTATGCTTTTATGATTATGCTTCTTTCGGGTACAAACGCCCATGTTATGATTATCTTTCATGTTATGCTTTTATGATTATGCTTCTTTCTCTGTACAAATGCCCATGTTATGATTATCTTTCATGTTATGCTTTTATGATTATGCTTCTTTCGGGTACAAATGCCCATGTTATGATTATCTTTCATGTTATGCTTTTATGATTATGCTTCTTTCGGGTACAAATGCCCATGTTATGATTATCTTTCATGTTATGCTTTTATGATTATGCTTCTTTCGGGTACAAATGCCCATGTTATGATTATCTTTCATGTTATGCTTTTATGATTATGTTTTTTTTTTGGTACAAATGCACATGTTATGATTATCTTTCATGTTCTGCTTTTATGATTATGTTTCTTCGGGTATAAATGCCCATGTTATGATTATCTTTCATGATATGCTTTTATGATTATGCTTCTTTCGGGTACAAACGCCCATGTTATGATTATCTTTCATGTTATGCTTTTATGATTATGCTTCTTTCGGGTACAAACGCCCATGTTATGATTATCTTTCATGTTATGCTTTTATGATTATGCTTCTTTCGGGTACAAACGCCCATGTTATGATTATCTTTCATGTTATGCTTTTATGATTATACTTCTTTAAGGTAAAAACGCCCATGTTATGATTATCTTTCATGTTATGCTTTTATGATTATGCTTCTTTCGGGTACAAACGCCCATGTTATGATGATCTTTCATGTTACGCTTTTATGACTATGCTTCTTTCGGTTATAAATGCCCATGTTATGATTATCTTTCATGTTATGCTTTTAAGATTATGCTTCTTTCGGGTACAAACGCCCATGTTATGATTATCTTTCATGTTATGCTTTTATGATTATGCTTCTTTCGGGTACAAACGCCCATGTTATGATTATCTTTCATGTTATGCTTTTATGATTATGCTTCTTTCGGGTACAAACACCCATGTTATGATTATCTTTCATGTTATGCTTTTATGATTATGCTTCTTTCGGGTACAAATGCCCATGTTATGATTATCTTTCATGTTATGCTTTTATGATTATGCTTCTTTCAGATACAAATGCCCATGTTATGATTATCTTTCATGTTATGCTTTTATGATTATGCTTCTTTCGGGTACAAACGCCCATGTTATGATTATCTTTCATGTTATGCTTTTATGATTATGCTTCTTTAAGGTACAAATGCCCATGTTATGATCATCTTTCATGTTATGCTTTTATGATTATGCTTCTTTAGGGTACAAACACCCATGTTATGATTATCTTTCATGTTATGCTTTTATGATTATGCTTCTTTCGGGTACAAACGCCCATGTTATGATTATCTTTCATGTTATGCTTTTATGATTATGCTTCTTTCGGGTACAAACGCCCATGTTATGATTATCTTTCACGTTATGCTTTAATTATTATGCTTCTTTCGGGTACAAATGCCATGTTATGATTATCTTTCATGTTATGCTTTTATGATTATGCTTATTTCGGGTACAAATGCCCATGTTATGATTATCTTTCATTTTATGCTTTTATGGTTTTATTTCATTCGGGTACAAATGCCCGCGTTATGATTATCTTTCATGTTATGATTGTCTTTCCTTTTATGGTTATATTTCATTCGGGTACAAAAGCCCTTGTTATGATTATCTTTCCTTTTATGGTTATCTTTCTTTCGGGTACAAACGCCTGTCTCTCGGTCTTTTTTCAAGTGTTTTCCTTATCTTTGGGGTGACTCCCCTAAACAGTCAATATTTTGGGTGACTCCCTTAAATAGTCAATCTTGGGGTGACTCCCCTAAACAGTCAATCTTGGGGTGACTCCCCTAAACAATCACTCTTTGGGTATACGAACGCCCGAGTCCTCTTGTTATCGCCACCTCTTTGATGAACTACGATTTGGCTTGATTCCCTCATGGGATACGTAGGAATCCTTTTCATAAGCGTCCAGCCGCTTGACAATCTTGGTCATTGCTTTTTCCCGTCAGTCTTTGTCCAGCTCGGGATTCTCGTTTTGTCGACGACCCCACTTCTCGCGGAAGCGACGTCGTCGAGGGGCTCTGTGAGTACCCCGACCCGAACTCGTGTTTTTGGGTATGCTTTCCTTGAGTTTCATTTAGTTTTGGGCATGCCTAAAATTATTTATTTATATACATTTAGTTTTTGGCCTGCCTTAGCAAAAGACTTGCATTAGTCTTGGGCTTGCCTCCCTTCGGCCCATTCTGTCCATGGAAAGACCGGTGTCGTCCGATACAGGACTACCCTAAGACGGTTTAAAGCCCCATGTCGTACGACATGGAAGCTCCTCTCAGCAGCCTATAATACAAGGCTTTGCTGCTCATTTTAGGAGGACTTTTGGGAGTAAGGTTACTCTTCTAGAATATATACTGAGACTCTCTTTCACATACACACACACTCACCTCCCTCCTAAAACACACACACATCGAAACAAAGGAGAAAGGTGATCATCTTCGTTGGAGTTTTGAAGGGACAAACACCATACTATTGGTGCTTTATCTTGTGGACTACAATAGGTAGACCCTAAATCCCCCCTATCTTCCTTTATATCTTGCTTTTTTAATTATTGCCTTGCTTGTTCATGCTATTTGATAATATGTGACTTGTTTGGGATTTTTGTGTGATTAAGATGGTGGAGATGTGAATCATCAATATTCACATCTCCTCATCTCAGATCTGAACATTTAGTAGCCTTAGTTTTATTAATGTTTGAACTTGATCCTCTTTGTTTGAGTTAGGAGGTGATGGCCCCATGATCATGGCCCAAAATATGTGATCATTAACTTTTGGCCGTCAAAGCCACATGATCCTCCCACAACACTCATTTGTTATTGCTGTTCTACTATTTTCAGTTAGCATTATAGTCCAATTTTGTCATTCTGGACAGTGGGATTAATCTGGTGAAGCTCACTGATAGAGGATGCCTCTGTCGTCTGACACAGGACAATCTTAAGGCGTCCTGTGTCATACGACATAAGGATCCCAGAAAGTTGGTATTGACTTCAGTGACTTCAATCAAACCCAGATTGACCCCTTTGTAGTTTCAAGCTTTGTTCAGTGTAATACTTTACTTCTTTTAGTGTTGGATTGGTATTGGTGGCCTTTGCACCCCTTTTGTAAGAGACAGTCTGACCAGGTAGTCCTGTGTCATACGACATCCCTCTCCTGAGGAAGTCCTGTGTCGTACGACACTCAAGTCCCTGGACAGACTGCCTCATCCTTTCCTTGTAATTCAGGTTCATCAATTGTAAGGGTGTGGCCCCCTTTTAATGGTTCACAAGTTGTATCTTGTTTTTATTATCATTAATAAAATCCAAATTATATGCCTTGTTTGTTGACACGATTTGCACACACCTAGAATGATTTACATTGTCTTTGTTTGATTGAAAGTCTCAAAAGAGGCGACGTGGGTGAGCTCTATATTCTCTTCCCACGTCGTAACTTGACCCCCGAACCCAACTAAGTGTTTATGGTTTCTCAACGTTTTCCTAAAAACGGAGTGGCGACTCTCATTTTATTAAAGTTGTGTTCGTATTCCCGTTCCTTTTCAAAATCATCAATTAAAACCTTTTTCAAACTTCCCATGCGTTTCGGCATGCGGATTTGGGGTATGTTCAATAGGCTCTTGCTATGATCGAGCTGACCACTAGCTATTGGAAGGCCTCTGAGGAACAGGAGAAACTTGCCAAGGCCATGCTAGATCGAAAGTCGAATGAGCTGGAGAAGTTGGAGGGAGAGCATGCTAAGCTGAAGGAAAACCATTCTAATTTGGATTCGGTGTATGAGTCTCTCAAGATTATTAAGGAAGATGCTTTGAAGGACAAGCAGGAAGTATGGGGCAAACTTGGAGGTGTCCAGAAGGAGCTTACTGCAATGAAGGTGGGTAAGGAGAAGGTTGATCAGGATCTTGAAATGGCGACCAAGATGTTGGAAGAGAGTACTGCTATGTTGGCCAAGCAAACTGATGACTTCAATGCTGCTCGGCATCAATGGGAGGAGGAAGCCCAAGCCAAGATGGAATCTGCTGTCAAGGCTGCTATTGAAGCTTACAAGGAAAGTGACGATTGTCATAACTTTGTTACTGAGAAGGCGAGGTTGTTCTTTGATGTTGGTCGTCGCCATATGGCTCGCCACATCTTCGTTGGTCCTTCAGTCGATCTACCTCTAGAGCAGCTAGCCAAGTGGGCCTCAGAGGAACAATATGACATGGCAGCTCGTCAAGCTCACCCCCTTATCCCGTATAACGATAATGATCTGGCTGCCCTAGTTGATGAGTATGCTGATTTGGAGGCTGAGCCTTGGGTGGTGCCTCCCATTAAGCTAGTAAATTTCAACACTATATTGAAGGAGCTTGAAGATCCTGAGGAGTTAGCCTTTGAGGGAGATACCCCCAAGTATGCATTTACTGAGTCTGGCAAGCTCAACGACCTTCAACATCAAGAGAAAGATGTGGGTGATCAAGCTACTACCAGCGATCAAGTTGAAGCCGATTCAGCTGTTTGATCTCTCTTGAACTTTTAGATGGTTATGTAATGAAACAAGTCCCAAAACAAATTTTCTTTTTGCTTTATGTAGTTTATGCCTTGGCCCAGCTTTTGGGAGGCAGTTTTAACTAGCAACATTTTGCTAGCTCAAGTCCTGGCCCATTTTGGGGGACTTGGTTTTATTTAATCGTAGTTGACTTTTCACTTGATCCAATCTTGCTTTGATTCAACTTGATTGTTTGAATTTCGAACTATATTTAATAGGACAAGAGAGTCGCTATAAGCTTTTGATCGGACTTGTTTTTTAACAACAAAGTTGACCTTATACTTTCATGATTTTCAAAAACAAGATTGACTAAGAGTCGAACCTGTTAAAGGAACGAAGCTGACCAAGGGTCGAGCTTGTTAAGACGAAATCGACTAAGAGTCGGGCTTGTTAAATGAACGAGACTGATTAAAATTGAGCCCGTTAGAACGAAGTCGACTAAGAGTCAGACTTTTTGAATGAACAAGAACGGTTATGAATCGAGCCTGTTAGAACGAAGTCGACTAAGAGTCGGACTTGTTGAATGAACGAGACCGATTATGAACCGAGCCTGTTAGAATAAAGTCAACTAAGAGTCGGACTTGTTGAATGAACGAGACTGATTATGAATCGAGCCTGTTAGAATGAAGTCGACTAAGAGTCGGACTTGTTGAATGAACGAGACTAATTATGAATCGAGTCTATTTAAAGGAACGAGGCTGACTAAGAGTCGAGCCTGTTTAAAGGAACGAGGCTGACTAAGAGTCAAGCATGTTAGAATCTATGCACAAACGTAACACAATTTTTGGTTGAATAAAACTGCAACTTTATTGAAGTAGGAGCATGATTACATAGAAAATGGAGAGCTAGAACTAGAACTAAACTCAAACTTGAAAATGGAAAATGGAAACTAACTTTGAAACTGAACTAGAAACTGAACTAGATGTAGTATCTGATAAGTTGGGTAGCATGTCATGGGTGCTTCAACTCTTCACCATCTAAATGTGCAATCATGTAAGTTCCCTCCTCAATAACTCGAGTAACGATGTAGGGACCCTCCCAGTTGGGAGATAACTTGTTTATATGAGTTCTCCTTCCAGTAGACTCTATCCTCCTTAACACATGGTCGCCTACTTGGAACGATCTTATCTTTACTTTCTTATCGTGATTGCTTTTAGTTTTCTGCTTATAATTTACCATCCTTAGATGAGCTGTATCTCGCTTCTCGTCGATCAAATCTGAGTCAATTAACCTATTGATGTTGTTCTTCTCCTGATCAAAGAAAATTACCCTTTCTATGGGGAATTGTAGCTCGTCCGGTGCCATGGCTTCTGATCCATATGCCAGAGCGAAAAGGGTTTCACCCGTGTGCCCCGGAGTGGTTGTGCGAACTGCCCAGAGAGAAATAGGGAGTTCGTCCAACCAGTTGCTACATCGACCAACCAAACCCGTCTTCAGTGCTGAGAGGACCAACTTGTTCACTAATTCAGCTTGCCTATTGCCCTGGGGATAGGCGACTGAAGATTTCCAATGCTTGACTCCTACTGTGTCCATTTCGTCATCAAAAGCTGCGAAGAATTGTAGGCCGTTATCTGACACTATAGCTCGTGGAATACCAAAAATCGACACCAAATGAAGTCATGAATGAAATTAATGGCGTTCTCCTCTGTAATCATGGCTAATTGCTTTGCTTCGACCAACTTTGTAAAGTAATCTATAGCAACGATCATATACTTGCAATTTCCTCGGGCAGGTGGGAAGGGACCAATCAAATCTACTCCCCACATATCGAAAAGCCAGGTTGCGATCACTGGAATTTGCTCGGTGGAAGGCAAGTGAGGTAGATTGGCAAACCTTTGACATTGATCGCATCCTTGAACGAAGTCATGATCGTCAGCCCTCATGTGCGGCCAATAATAACCCATTGTGATCAACTTGTCGGCCAAAGTTCTAGCCCCCAATTTTCCACCACAAACTCCACTATGCACCTCGTACATTAGATGGATAACTTATTGGGGGTGGATACATCTTAACAAGGGCTAAGTGAAGGACCTCCTGAATAACGCATTTCCTTGAATAACGTATCTCGAATCCTTTTTCTTGATAGCTCGAGCTATTTTCTCGTCATCAGGTAGCTCTCCGGTCTCCAAATAGGCTCTCATTTCCTTGATCCAGCACTTGGTGTAGACCCAATCTCTTGTAGTATCCTCCAGGCATTGAACCTGAACCCTCTCATAAGCTGGATATTCAAGGTAGGAGATAGGTTCCCCATGCTGCTCGTCCGATGTAGCCAGTTTTGAGAGTAGGTCGGCCAATTCATTGTCATCTCGACCAACCCTCTATATCTCCCAAAATTCCAAGTCCTTGATCAACTTCTTGACCAGGTTGCAGTATTTGACCAAGGTAGGATTCAGCACCTCGTATTCTCCTCTGACTTGGTTGACTATCAACTGAGAATCACAGTAGGCCACAATCTTGGTCGCCCCAAAACACTTTGCTTACTCAATTGCTGTGACCAATGTTTCATATTCGGCCTGGTTGTTGGAAGCTTCAAACTTGAATCTCAGTGCTTCCTCATAAATGTTCCCTGATTCTGGCTCGACCAATACAATCACAGCTCCACTAACATTCTTTGTTGCCGACTCATAAGAGTATACTTTCCAGCAATCGTCGGGCAAACTTATGGTGGGCTGAGTTGCAGGCTCCTTTCCTTTTACTTTCTCCTTCTGAGTTCGTACTTCGCTATCTTCCTTGGTGAACGTGAGCTCGACCAAGAAGTTTGCCAAAGCCAGAGCTTTCAATGCCTTTCGAGGCCTATACTCGATGTCGAATTTTGTGAGAGCAATTGACCTGTTGAGTAATCGGCCTGAACTTTTTGGCTTATGTAGAATCTTCCTCAGAGGGGCATTGGTTAGCACAACAATGGGGTAAGCTAAGAAGTAAGCTTGAAGTTTCCTCGATGCTACAACCAGAGCGTAAGCCACCTTCTCTGCATTATTATACCAGCCCTCCACATCGGACAAGGCCTTACTCATATAATATACGCGCTTCTAAAGCCCTCCTTCTTCTCGAACTAAAATAGTGGTCACAGCTTGGTCGCCAACAGAAAGATAGACGAACAATGTTTCCCTTACAACCGGGCTGCTCAATAATGGAAGAGAGGCAAGATACTCCTTAAGCTGCTGTAACGACGAATGACATTCGACCGTCCACTCAAAATTTTTTGTCCCCCTCAATGATTTAAAGAAGGGGAGAGATCTTTCCACCGACTTAGCTAAAAAGAGACCTAGGGTTGTGACCCCTCCATTGAGTCGCTGCATCTCCTTGATATTTTTAGGCTCCTGCATGTCGACGAAAGCCTTGATCTTCTCTAGATTTGTTTCAATGCCTCGCTATGAAACCATAAAGCCAAGAAATTATCCAGCTGCAACTCCAAACACGCACTTGCTAGGATTAAGCTTCATGTCGTTTGCTCATAAATTGGCGAACGTTTCCTTTTGGTCGACCATGTGACGTCCAGCCTTTGTTTTGATGACCATATCATCGACGTAGGCCTCCATGTTTTGGCCAATTTGAGAGGAAAATACCTTGTTGACCATCCTTTGGTAGGTTGCTCCTGCATTCTTCAAACCAAATGGCATCATAGCGTAACAATAGATACCCCCAGCAGCTTGGAAAGCCGTCTTCACTACATCATCCTCGTGCATCTTGATCTGATGATAACACGAGTAAGCGTCGAGGAAGCTTAATGTGGTGTGCCCAGCTATTGAATCTACGAGCTTGTCGATCCAAGGCGGAGGATAGCTATCCTTCGGGCAGGCTAGATTTAGGTTGGTGAAGTTGACACACATCCTCCACTTGCCATTAGATTTCTTCACCATTACCACATTAGCTAGCCAGGTAGTATGAGAGGCCTCCTTGATGATACCTGCACTTAAAAGTTTTTGTACCTCAAGTTTGATCGCTTCCTCTTTGTAGCGAGCAAAGCTTCACAGCTTCCGTGCCTTGTGTTTCATGGTCGGATTAACTTCTAGCCTATGAACAGCGACTTCCTCCTTTATTCCCTTCATGTCTTCTACTCGCCAAGCAAAAACATCACTGTTCTCCTTTAGTACAACAATTTCTACTCTTTCTTCAGCTGACAACTGCTTACCAATCTGAATTTTTTGTTCGGGATAAGAAGGATTTGTGTTGCGTTGTGAGAAAGAATTTTATCTTTTTGAGCAGCCACCTATATTATTCGATTGGAGAAAATAAGAAAACCATTTTGAAAGAGATTTGGGTTCGGGGCTTAGGTTATGAAATGGGTAGGTCAAGGAGCATCCATTTCACCCAATCCGGAGATCGGTCTGGCTAAAGAAAAGAGAGGTTTTCAAAAGAAGAGAAAAAAGATTTTTATTATTATAAATAAAGGTCCATTTAACGGGGTTAAACGGAATGTAGGATCGATTGCTTCGAGACCGTCTCCATGATTTGGAGAGGCTCTAGGCCGATCCTAGATTCTATGGACCACTCTAACAGTCAATTAGAAGGGGATTTAGGGGGTTACCTTGCGTGAGGTGATTTGGGCAGAGTTTTGACTCAAGTTTAGAATCGACTCTTGACACGGACAGAGCTTCGCCTCGATCCTTGACTTGGAGCTTGATATTTGTTTATCAACAAGGTTGACAAACAAACTATGAGGTGAGTTTTTAGGGTGATTTTGTAGGATTCTTTCAAGGAGAGAAACCAACAAAATGTGTGTGTTGTGAAAATTTCTGGGCCTTTGAACCTTGGAAGTCACCAAGTATTTATAGGGGTTGGGGAAGTGTTGAAGATGAAATCAAACACTTCAAGATGATTCCAGACTCCAAATTCTATTGGTTGGCCGGAGAGATAAAGTTTTATCCTGAAAAGAGGTTGAAATCGACGAGGAGGCGTCTGCAATCTGCAGAGGGGGGATATCTCGCGCGAGACACGCCATCTCGCGGCGAGATATTGCTCCTGTGGACAATTTTGTCCTTTCCTCGTTATCTCGTATGCAGTTTAGTCCCAAACTAACGGTGGTTAGTCAAAACTTAACGAAACATGACGAAATGGTGGATTTCTACCTTTTGACTCAAAGCGAGACTTAGAGTGGTATAAGTATGTTTCGATGTGTTCAGAATGGGGTTTCTA
This sequence comes from Adenophora triphylla var. japonica, assembly GCA_022495995.1. Classification (NCBI taxonomy): domain Eukaryota; kingdom Viridiplantae; phylum Streptophyta; class Magnoliopsida; order Asterales; family Campanulaceae; genus Adenophora; species Adenophora triphylla. The sequence goes on from JAFEMH010007787.1 coordinate 27,124, forward strand.
CAGAGCCCCTCGGCGACATGTCTTATGGAAGAAGTCATGTCGACGATAGAAAAGACATCATTCTGAACATCGGGATGGTCGGACCGCACGGCTTCCTACGTATCTCTATCGGAGAATCAGACCATGACGTAGTTCGACTCCAAAACACGAAAAGGCTGCTTTAGGTATTTCGAAAATCATTTGAAAATCGCGGAGATTTTGTTTTGAAAGATAAATTCATACTGAGGAATCAAATCAAGACTCAGTTCAGAATATACCTGCCTGTCTGAAGATTCGCCTATCTGGGCTCCGAACCTGTGGAAACTATGTTAGAACACAAAGGCTTACCTGTCCGGTCCCCTGAGTCCTGTCGATTTTGTGACGATTCGCCTTTCTGGGCTCCGAATCGGGCTTTTTGTTGTTGGGGATGACGATTCACCTGTTTGGGCGTTGAATCGGGCTTTTCTGATGACGATCCACCTGTTTGGGCGTTGGATCGGGCTTTTCTGATGACGATCCACCTGTTTAGGCGTTGGACCGAGCTTTTGGTTTGATGATCCACCTGTTTGGGCGTTGGACCGAGATTTTGGTTTGACGATCCACCTGTTTGGGCGTTGGACCGAGCTTTTCTGATGACGATCCACCTGTTTGGGCGTTGGACCGAGCTTTTTATGATGACGATCCACCTGTTTGGGCGTTGGACCGAGCTTTTCTTTCTTTTTCTTTGATGATTCACCTTTCTGGGCTCTGAATCGTGTGGATTGAGTTAATCTTTGGACCACTCGGTTTTCGGGCGACTGGTGCCATACCGGGCGATCATGCGCATGTCACGTTTGGTTCGTTCCGTGACTTGCGGTGCCGGTTTTTCCACGTTTCCTTGCTAGTTTATCATTTCCAAGGGTAAATGTGTCAAAATTTTGAATTTTGACGTTGCGTAGACGCTTATTGTCGAGGAAAATTTGGTCACTTTCCAAACGGTATATCTCGCGGCGAGATAAGATATACCGCGCGAGACTTGTATTGTCGGGGTATATAAACAGCAGCTCTTGCTCATTTTGAAAACATCCCTCTCAAAATTTCTCTCCCTAGCTCGAGCCAAGGTCCTTTTCTCCGTGATTTTTCGTGGATTTGCTTGGTATTTCTTCCTCCCAATCACTTTTCAATCCTTTCTCCCTCCATAATCCATGGCTCAAGAACAAAGGAATCCGATTTTGGGGAGCTATTTGCTAGGGAAGGATTACCCTCGCGATGATCTTACCTTTGATAGGCATGCGCACATCTCCACCGCTGTTCGGGAGGGCTTGGTAAGAGCTTCTTTCTCAACTCTTATTTCTCACATTGCATTGAGCTTGAATTCCTTTTTCCTTGAATTCAAAATTTCATCAATGGCTTTTTGTAAGTACCCAAATCCGGATCGTCCAAATCCGTCAGAAAGTTAACCGAAATCCGTTAACTGGCCCGCTCCAGGTTAACCGGAACTCGTTAAACTCCCCGTTGCTGTGCCAACGAGACGTCCCGAGACTGCCCCGTGCATCCCGACGTCGAACCGTACTTAGCACGTGACATCTCACGTAAAAGTATGGCTTTCCCTGAAAAACGCATTTTCCGGCACTTTCCGAGGGCGTTTCGGACATTTCCCGGACTGTTATTTTAAAAAACGGACAAAACCGGGACCGGGGAACAATCTTCCACCTCAGCTGGTGACTCAGAGGGCACGTGGCAGCCATGCCACCTCCCTCTAGTCACCCTTCAATCAATTTCAAAGGGAAAAGACCAAAATGCCCCTGGTTTGCAAGCCAAGTCCGGCCGGACTCACTGCGCACTTTTCCTGAAATTGCCAGCAAGTCCCCCAGATTTCCAAAATCCCCAAAACCCCGAAATTCACCCAAGTCCGGCCGGACTCCTACCGCAATTTTCACCCTATAAATAGAAGTTCTTTGTCAAAGGCAAAAAAAGAGGATTTTTCACACAAAAAATCACCACCCCCCACGGTCCAAACTGGTTTTCACCCCTCCCGAGCTCCCGTTTTGTCTCGATTCGCGTGAAACCTTCGTATTTCGATCAAATATGCACCCTACAACTTCGAAACAACCTTTCGAATCACTTTCCGTGTCCCGTACACACCTCCCGAGCCAAAGGAGTCGACCCTAGCCATAGGTATAACTCCCTCTCTCTGAATCTCCCGTTAGTCTCGGTTTACGTGCCGGCCGCTATAATCAAGTTTCGAACGTTGTTATCAAAATGTAGACGCCTCCGTCTAACGGGGTCCGATACGTTTTAGCCCCTCGATCCTCTTCTCTTTCCGTAAGAGAAGTAATCACGGGTTAAAACGGCGTTCCGACCCCGTTCCGTTTACTTTCATGTCATTTACAATTCCGAGCCGTTTGGCCTCGTTGATCGTCATTTACAATTCCGAGCCGTTTGGCCTCATTGATCGTCATTTACAATTCCGAGCCGTTTGGCCTCGTTGATCGTCCTTTACAATTCCGAGCCGTTTGGCCTCGTTGATCGTCATTTACGAATCCGGATCGTTTGATTCCGTTGACACCGCTTTAAATACTGTCATTTACAAGTCCGATCCGTTTGGATTGTGATAGTATTTACTTTTCAAAAGTCCGAGTCGCAACCCAATTCGTTGATCGCATGTCATTTAATACGTATTTTTCCCGTAAAATCGTTAACAATGTAATGTCCGGTTCAAAACCGGAGTTCGTCCGTCGAACTCTCTTTCAAAACGCGCGAAATGACGTTCGGCCTCCGAATGCTCATCTTCAAACTCAAAGCCGCCATTTGACACTTAAAATCATTTAATACGCATTTTTCCCGTAAAAATCGTTAACAATGACTCGTATGGCTCAAAGTCGACGTTTGCCACGCAAACGCTCATTTCAAACTCAAAGTCGATGTTTGCCACGCAAACGCTCATTTCAACTCAAAACCGACGTTTGTCATTCAAACGCTCGTCTTTTCAAACAAAGTCACCTAATCAACGTTTGACATTCAAACCAAGATTAAGCTTGTCATTCAAGCCCCCATTTCAAAACACACACACACACACACACACACGATTTCGAGAAAGGTAGAAAGACTCGTCATGCGAGGCGTTTCGGGCGATCTCGTAATACTCTACCCGAAACGTAACCTGACCTCCGAACCTAACAATCTCTGGTACTAAAAGCTTTTTACTCGTTTTTGCTGCCAATAAAAATGATCCCCTTTTTCAAAAAGCCTTTTCCTAAGTTTTTGCTACCAATAAAAACGACACATTTTCACAAATAGCCGTTTCTCAACGTTTTGGGTTCAAAATACAAAAACCGCGTGGCGACTCCTCATTTTGTTCCTTCCCATGAAGCGAGGTCTCAGACACCAACCCCCCGCGAAAGACAACCGCCTTTTCCGCGCCCCCTCGCCCCGCGCGCGAAAAAGATCGGGTAATTTCAGTTGGCGACTCCGCTGGGGATAAGATACTTTTTTCAAAACTGCCGATGTTTTCAAAAAAGCCTTCCGTGGGTCAAACTTTCGTTTACCCTTCCTCGTTCTCGTGTGTGTGTGTTACTTTAAACCTCGAACGGTTTTTTTCAAAAGGCATTACATTGTTAAATTTCCAAAATCGTACCATGTTTGTGCATCCCCATTCATGTTTGATTTTCATGCTGTCTTTTGAACTGTGCAACATAAATTCTTTAAGACACATTCTGAAAAATCTCTGTTTTACTCAGAAAAATAATTTTAGTGACCGCACACTACGCGCACTTGCTGCCTCGGAACACCGCACTTCACGTGCACTTGCCGCCTCGGTACACCGCACACTACAACCCCTAACCCGGGATGGCCTTATCGGCTGCATTCCGATTGGTCTCGGCGTACACCTTTCGGGGGCGCACGGGGTCGTCCCAAACATCCCATCCTAGCCCGTGTAAGCCATGCACTCTTTGTGTCACACTTTGTCCAAGACCCCGGTTGGTTTTTGGCTTAGCTCGTATCATAAAGCCTAAGTGTATGTTTTTCACGCCGGGCCCCGCTCCGAGTCAAGCTCGAGAGATTTAGACCGAAGGTCGTTCCCGACCCGAAGTCTTGAGCTTTTCAGCCTTGACTTTGACGCGGAGCTCTGCCGAAAAATATACCCGAAGGTTCAATGTGACACCATGTCACCAAACCTCGCCATATGTACCGTGCCAGCCACAACTTGGCCAACGCTAAAAGCTAAAGGTCTCTCGCACAAGCGAGTCATGAGAGGTCATGCCCAAATTTTGGCACGACTCCCGCCTTAACTTAAGGACGTTGACCTCGACCGTGGCCCGTACGCCGCACACGTCGAAAGTTTGCGTGATCAGCTAGCCTTAAGTTCACTTTTTCCTTTGTCGGTGGAACTCGCTTGCCTTATCACCTCGCTCGGGATAGTCCGTCCTGAGAAAGATGATCTACAATGGAAACGAGGGGCTTATAAGCGTAGTGACGAGATCCACTGATTAGAGCTCTAGGATTAGTTGCGAAAAAGAAGACACGCTCTTTTCCAACCAATTAGGACTCTGAGAAAACGCGCTTTAAGTAAACTTTAATCGGTAACTGCACATTGCACAAGCCCGAAAACCTCGAGCCAAATACCCTTTTCCGAAGCCTAAACCCTTCCTTTCATTCCCTATAGCGAGCAAAAAGTGGTTCAGATTTCCGGCCGCCGCCTTGCCAGATCACGGTAACGGCGGCGTCGACAGCTTCTTCGGTTCCCTCGGTTCCCTCGCCCGTAATTTCCGACATGTCTAGCTCACCGAGAAATCGTGACGGGGAAGGACCCCGCCACCGCAGAATGTATATGACATTGGAAGAAGCCATCCGGGCTTGTGAGGTTCACAAGAGGCGTAAAGAAGATCGCAGAATTTCGTGGTACAGCTTTCCGAATGAGCGTGGTATAGCAGCCTATCCCCGCCGACGGTACTTTTGTCCTTGTCGAGGTTGACGATTCCCCAAAACCAGCTTCACCAAACCTTCAATCAGTTCCTCCCCGCCAACTTACGGGATGCCTTCCACCCAAGGAAACAAATGTGACCTAGGCTCCATGTTGCCACCTCTCGTGGCAACCCTATCAATTTTGGTCGGCCCGGTGCTACACCCATCACTCAATATCACCGCCGCACCGCCGACCATCTCAAGATGCCAATATCCCTCAATACCCTCCCGGTTCGTCCTGCTGCCTATACACGAATCCCTAAACACCGGGGACAAACCCCGATACAGCTTCGTAAAAGGCTCCCGTATATTCTCATATACCAAGCCTTCCACCTCCAATCACTACCGCTCACGTGGTAGCACCCGGCACCGAGCCTCACAGCCCACCACTGACCCAACCTTAGCCTGGATGGTCGAGCGGATGAAAGACCCGGAAAGCCACCATGAGCGGCTCAAAGCAGAAACGCTCAAATCCACCGATCCGGAATGGTCACGCCTCTCCCGCCAAGTTCGTAATGCCGGAAATGGACCGATTTGATGGAACCGAATGTCGACACTTACGTTCTCGGCATGAGAGCAAAAGGAGCAACCCTCCAAAGCAAATGGCCGACCACTTCCAAAGATACGCTCAAAAGTTCGGCGTTACGATGGTTTCGAGGGTCAAGCTCGCGGATCGCCACACTGGGAACAGATCGGCAACATCTTCCCGGAACGGTACAGATCCAACTTAGAGTGGGAAACAAGTCGCGAGGACTTAATCACCACCGAGCGTAAAGCGGATGAAAGTGTTGGGGAATTCTACAAGAGATGGAGCCGGAAACTCTCCGAAATCATGGAGCCACTCTCCAAAGACGAATGATGCGGATCTTCAAGTCTTGCTTGAGACCGTCCATCGAACTCTCATCGGCCACAATTTCTTCCCGGATCTCCGGCCATGGTCAATGCCGGCTCACGGCTCGAGAAGGATCTCAAGGAAAAGTTGGCTACCGCACACCATACGTATACCGCTCAACACCGCATTCAATCCCGCACCGGCCCCCGCAAAGGGAAAGATACGTCTGTCAACTACGTCCATCGTGGACAACGGTTGGGTAAATGAAACCCAATCCCGCCAAGCAACAATTCTACTGTAAGCGACTGTCGTACACTTCGACAAGTTGGACATGCCACCGAGCAAGATGCCGGGAAGGGTTAATCAAGGAGGGTCTCCTTAAGCCCGTGGCCAATTACAAACCCAAAGTTCCCGTAGCCGGTGCGGACAAGAGCAAATATCGCGCCTTCCATCGCATCACGGCCATACCACCGACAACCGTTTGGGGTTACGATACGAAATCCGTAACTTGATAGAAGAAGGCAAGTTAGAGCGCCCCGTGGCCCAATACACATCGGGAATCCTTTCCGAACAATAACAACGTGAATTCCATTGAGTGGGTGCCCAAGAAGCGTGCCACGTAACCCGGTTTCTCCGCCTCTTTCGGCTGGATCCTCCTCTAATGTCCACATCGCCTACGATGTTTGTGATCGCTTCGCCCGCCCGGAGTACGAGTCTCGAGAAACCGTCCGAGCAATCCTCCGAGAAAACAAAAGAAGAAATCCTCTCAACAAAGAATCGAGAGAAAGATACGAAGCCGGAGATACCAAAGTGTAGGTACACTTGGAGAACCCTCCGGGAGGTTCGACTACTACGCACCGTACTCCAGCCTACCCCTCTTTGCCTCCTGTGCCATGCAGCTCTAGAGCAGACGGGGGTGGGAAAGCCGAAAAGCCCAAATTGAAACCGGAATTCAGACCTTGGAACACCGGAATACCTCGGATCTTGGTAGTCTTACCGCGCCGAAGCCTAACCCTCCGCGGGATCGCCCAAGATTCAACTTGTCCAGCCTTTCCGAGCCCGGACCGGTAAAGGAAGATCAAGGTCGGCTTGGCAATCGCACTCGATCAATGTGCTAACTAAGGGCGGCAACCGCCACAGTGCCTCAACGCACTCCCGAGGTTCCAAGAAAGGCTTTACCTCGCAAGAGGAAGACAGAAACGGATGGCCGGATGACTCTCCTTCTACGGATAGAGACGAGATCTACAACTCCCGCCCGTATGGCGGCATGATCACATTCTCGTGATGAAGACTTACCGAGAGACGCCTCGGGGCACAACGAATCTCCGTACATCACTCTCAAACTCAACACCATATCACTCCCGGAGTATTGGTAGATAACGGGTCAGCCGTTAATGTCCTCCCTCTCGCATGATGCGAGCTCTCCGCATCCATAAAAGCCATTTGATACCGTCTACTCGGACTATCAAGGCCTATGACAACTCGTCTCGTCCCATCCTGGGGACAGTGACTCTGGAACTCTGGTTCGAAACCCAAATGGTGCCAGCAAATCACAGCTCTTTTGGGATGCCCTTGGCTACACCACATGAAAGCCATAGCTTCCACTCTCCATCTGTGCGTCAAGTTCATTAATCGGCAGGGAGATCTCAAAGTCATCAGAGGGGAAAGTTTCCTCATAGGAAACGAAGCCGAGACAGCAGCCAAGCGTGCCCGCAGCCAGGCACCGGGGCTACCTCCTTCGAATCAACCAAGGGACTACCGGGCAAATCTCATCGTAATCCCTCGTAGTCCGGAGATGCTAACTATGTAAACGTACTCGAGCAGTGCACTCGAAGCTCCGATACATCAAGTTCAACTGTCGTTTCCAACATTTGGAGGCAGATTGGAAAGAAACGCCGAACATCGCCATGATGCGGGCACATAAACCCCCGCCCAATCGGAGATTCGTCGGCATTCTCCAAACAAACTCTCGGCCCCGCTGTGCGAGGAGATCTTTGTAATAAAGGTCAACAAGCACCGTCATTCTCGGGATGAATGCATGGAAGTTGTATGGGATGTCCTCCACGAGGAACTACCCGCTGCACCCCTCTTCTCCAACGAAGAGCATGATGTTTTCCTAGCTGCTCCAGCAACGCAACCTGACGCAATACATCCCTACACCTGGATTGAGCGATCAGATGACGATGAATCTGGACTCTCCGGAGTCGAGGATGCGGCAGACCCGCAAGCAGACCTCTGCATTCACATGCTCAGTTTTGAGGACGGAACTCCTTCCGATCAGGTCACTTACGACCAAGGTTCCAATACCATGGAAATTGTCAAGCTCAACGTCCAGTACAGACAGCTATCCGATAATTGGAAGCACGTGATTCACGCAACGAGGAATCCCTCTGATCAAGTTGTTGGGTTTTACGGGTCCATGCGCAGCGGAATTAAGCATTAAAACATAAAACCCAAGAAGCCCTAGGATCCGTTCTATACAATTAATTTGAATACCTATGAGATAGAATTAAACCAACCTTGAAACGCTTTCCGGTCTTGAGCTATCGAACGATTTGATTATGTGATATCAAATCACAAACTTCGTTCTTCAACTTGCTTGAACTCTAGGCCTTGATCGATGAACGAGCGAAGACCCTCTTTCGGTATCCACACCTTTGAATGAATTCAAGAACAACTTCTTGATGATTGCTAGATCTAAAACCTTGAAGAATATTGAGAGAATTTGATTGTGAATTTTGCTTTAAAATTTCGGCTAGGCTTTTAGGTCCGATGTAACCCTTGTATTTATACTACAATAGTGTAAATACCTCTTCTAATCGAATTAGGAGAGACAGCCGTCAAAAACGCGTATTGGCCTATTATGTCGCGCGGTATATCAAGCCATTGGCTTGATATGTCGCGTGACATAAGTAGCCGCTCGAGCCTCTCAATCATTCTTCCTCCGGTTTAACCAATTCATTCTAGTTGTGTGTGACCCAATAGGATTACATCATGTTGGCAATGAGTTCGATCATATCGAACCTCATAAGACATAAGCGGACTCTAGCAAGCCATTATGTCTACCCAAATAATGCAACGTAAGAGTTCACGTTTCCAATGGTGTACTTCCATTTCTCCCTTTGTCTCACGATGTCATATTTGAACACAAGTCATGGTCCTTGTCAACTTGTTATTGTTCAATGCTTTCTCGATTCTTGAGTATAATGATAATTCCAATCATATTAGGGTACGGCCATACACTTTCATCATTATCACTCATCGAGGGGCCCAAGCATAACATCTCTCTTCCGAGGGACAAATTCCTTCTTGACTTATCATCCTTCCCATCATGAATCCGATCATGCCAATGATAGCCTTTATAGATATCGTGTTAAGATATCGTTTGACTAAAATCAAACATGACTTTCATCATATGTAAGGTTATGATAGTCTTAGGTCTAGGAAATAAATGAAGTAACCGTATGAGATTTAAGTATGACATTTGACCATGACATAAATCTCATGCGGGTCATGTCCAAATACTTGTTCTCTAACAAGTACCCATAATTTCAATGTGCATCTCTTATGCATATAATCATCACATGATTATCCATTGACAATTATACTAATTTATTCTCTTAATAATTAGGGACAGAGATTATTATAAACAAATATACAAAACATATAATAATCAAATAATAAACATCTCATATAATAATAAATAATGTCAACACATAAGTCTATCAATCATAGGCCTAGGGCATAACACCAACAGTCTCCCACTTGCACTAGGCCCAATCTACCATGTATCGAATACCCATGGACCTAACATGACCATCATGTTTAGCTTGCGAGAGAGCCTTAGTTAGTGGGTCCGCCACGTTGTCATCAGTGTCTACTCTGCATATCTTAACGTCTTCTCTTTCACATATCTCACGGATAATGTGGAAACGTCGAAGTATGTGTTTGGATCTCTGGTGTGATCTTGGTTCCTTTGCTTGTGCAATGGCACCATTGTTATCACAAAAAAATTTAAAAAGGTCTCTGATGCTTGGAACGACTTCCAAATCACTAATGAACTTCTTGATCCAAACTGCTTCCTTAGCTGCATCGGATGCCGCTATGTACTCAGCTTCGGTTGTAGAATCAGCGACGGTACTTTGCTTGGAACTTTTCCAACTCACAGTGCCTCCATTAAGCGTAAACAAAAATCCAGATCGCGATTCGAAATCATCTTTGTCGGTTTGGAAGCTAGCATCTCGTGTAGCCTTTTACTACAAGATCTTCTTCCATTCCTCCAAAGACCAAGAATACATCCTTAGTTCTTCGTAAGTACTTAAGGATATTCTTGATCGCTATCCAATGTGGTTCGCGGGATCCGATTGGTACCTACTCGTCATGCTTAGAGCACACGAGATATCGGGTCTAGTACATAACATAGCATACATGATAGACCCAATTGCCGAAGCATATGGAATACCATTCATTCTCTTTCGCTCATCATTAGTCTTAGGACTTTGATTCTTGCTAAGAGATATACCATGCAACATTGGCAAGTTTCCTCTTTTAGAATTTTCCATTTGGAATCTTCTAAGGATTTTGTCAATGTAAGTATTTTGACTTAAACCAATCATCCTCTTGGATCTATCTCTATAGATCTTGATACCAAGGATATATGCGGCTTCGCCCATATCTTTCATTGAAAAGCACTTTCCCAACCAAGACTTGACAGTCTCTAGTGCAGAATGTCATTTCCAATGAGTAAGATATCGTCGACATACAACACTAAAAATAGTGCTACGCTCCCACTAATTTTCTTGTATACACAAGGTTCATCTTCGTTCTTGATAAAGCCAAATTCCTTGATTGCTTCATCAAAACGTAGATTCCAACTCCTTGAAGCTTGCTTCAATCCCTAAATGGATTTCGCAACTTACACACCTTGTTAGAATTTTCTCGATCGACAAAACCTTCGGGTTGTATCATGTATACATCCTCAAGTATCTTCCCATTAAGGAAAGCTGTTTTGACATCCATTTGCCATATCTCATAGTCATAATATGCGGCTATGGCAAGTAAAATTCTAATAGACTTAAGCATAGCTACATGCGAAAAGGTTTCATCATAGTCAATGCCATGAGTTTGCCTATATCCCTTAGCTACTAGCCTAGCCTTATAGGTGTGCACCTTCCCATCCATGTCGGTCTTCTTCTTGAAAACCCATTTGCACCCTATGGTTTTTACACCTTTGGGTGGATCAATCAAGTTCCAAACTTGATTATCAGCCATGGATTGTAATTCGGACTTCATGGCTTCTTGCCATTTTTCCGAATCCGGAGCGGACATCGCTTCTTGATAGCAAGTGGGTTCATCATTTTCGATTAACTCCACTTCATCACTTTCCGTAACGAGAAATCCATATCTCTCGGGTTCGGATCGTGATCTACCACTTCGGCGAGGAACTTGTGCACCTTGAACCGGTTCCACAACGGTTTGTGAACTTGGTTCAGTTTCTACCATTGGTTCAATGTTGTTTTCGGGTTCTCGAACTTCTTCGAGATCTATTTTACTCCCACTGGTTCCTTTGCGAAGAAACTCCTTTTCTAAGAAAGTACCATTTCGAGCAACAAACACTTTGTTCTCGTTTCGGTTGTAGAAATAGTATCCTTTGGTTTCCTTAGGATATCCCACAAAAACACATTTATCGATTTAGGTGCTAGCTTGTCGAAGTTAACTTCTTGACATATGCATCACAACCCCAAATCTTCATGAAAGACAAACTAGGTTTTCTTCCATGCCACATCTCATATGGGGTCTTTTGAACCGATTTGGTAGGAACTCTATTTATAGTGAAAGCAAAGCAGCTTTCTAGTGCATGTCCCCAAAAGGATAAAGGAAGCTCAACTTTACTCATCATAGAACGAACCATGTCCAACAAGGTTCTATTCCTCCTTTCGCACACACCATTCCATTGTGGTGTTCCTGTGGAGAGAGTTCGAAACGATTCCACAACTCTTAAGATGATCACAAATTCTTGGCTCAAATATTCACCACCTCGATCGGATCGAAGTACCTTAATAGTTTTGCCAAGTTGATTTTGCACCTCATTTTGAAATATTCGAAATATCTCAAACGATTCACTCTTATGTTTCATTAGATAAACATATCCAAATCTACTATAATCATCGGTGAATGTTATGAAGTACCGAAATCCTCCCTAGCATCGCTACTCATAGGCCCACATACATCGGTATGTATGAGTCCTAATAAGTCGCCTGCCCGTTCACTGGTTGTGGTAAATGGGTCCTTGGTCATCTTGCCAAGTAAACAAGATTCGCATGCCTCATATGATTCATAATCATGTGAGTCCAAAATCCATCTTTGTGGAGTTTAGAAATGTGTTTCTCGTTTATATGGCCAAGACGACAATGCCATAAGTAAGTGTGGTTTACATCATTGGGTTTAGATTTCTTGTTAATGTTATAGACATCATTATCGCGATTTTCAACATCAAGAATATAAAGGCCATTGAATGAAACAAAGAAGACAATAATGCATATCACTCTTGTAAATAGAAAATTTCTTATCACATATAAGAAAATTAAAACCTTCATTATCCAAACATGAAATCGAAATAATATTCCTACTTAAAGCCGGAACGTAATAGCAATTGTTCAAAACAAGTATTAGCCCACTAGGTAAAGTAACTTCATAAGTTCCTACGGCTAATGCAAAGCAACTCTTGCTCCATTCCCCACACGTAGGTCCACTTCACCTTCCTTAAGCATCCTTCGTTCTTTAGACCCGCACATTTAAACAAATGTGAGTTCCACATCCGGTATCCAATACCCAAGAACTAGAAGTAGATAGGAATATATCTATAACAAAGATACCCGAAGTTGAAGCAACTCCTTTGCTCTTCTTCAGTGCTTCCTTGTATTTTGCGCAATTTCTCCTCCAATGTCCAATCTCATTGCAATGGAAGCAGATTGCGTCCTCTTGGGACTTAGGCTTAGCCTCTTTAGGCTTGGAGGCCTCTTTGGGCTTGGCAACCTTTGCCTTAGGATTAGCAACCTTTGATTTTCCTTTACCCTTGAACCCTTTCCCCTTGTTAACCATTAGCACTTGATCGGTCTTCTTCTCGACAATACCGGTTTCCGCAAAGTAGTCAACATTTGAACTAACTCGGAAAGGTTTCTATTCATTCCACCCATGTTATAGTGCATTATGAAATGGCTAAAACTTTTAGGTAATGAATTCAATATTATGTCGGTAGCCAACTCTTGGCTAATTGGAAAACCGAGCCTTTCAAGATGCTCAATGTGGCCCTTTAACTTGAGAGCATGGGGACCAACAGCTTGTCCTTCACTCATCTTGCATGAGGTCAAGGATGCAACTGTGTTGTACCTTTCTTGCCTAGCTTGAATTTGGAACATTTCCATCGCCCGATTGTTTAAGTCGATCGTCCCCAAGTGCTCAAGATTCTTCAAGACTCTTGCACATGGCGGAGAGCATAAGGCAACTAACATCCGTAGAGTCACGCTTGTGCTTCGTATATTGTTCCCTTATTGCCCTAGCAAAGATTGGCAAAGCAGTTCGAGTGGAATAGGTTCGGAGAACGCATGCTTTCTCCTCTTGTTTGAGAACAATTCTCAAACTACGGATCCAATCCATATAGTTTGTACCATTCTCTTCCAACTTTTCCTTCTCAAGGACGGATCGCGTGAAAAGTGATTATTGTTTGATGCCATTTATTCTACAAAAAGATATACATAAAATATGAACACATATAAGTAAACATATCATATGAGAAGTATAGTGCATTTAAATAAATGCTCCCACTAAATTATACACCTTCAAATGCAAATAAGCATAATATACATTTAATGGGCTAAGATCCAACTTTAATTCAATTTCAAGTTTGCTATGGCAAACCGCTCAAAATTAAATTAATTAGGTAGAAAACATCAATCATATCACATATATGACTCTTAGATCTTTTATGAGATCAATTCAAGACATCATATGTCTAGGCATATTTTAATCTCATCTTATGCCTTGGGTCCAAAACCATTTTGATAACCCAATTAAGTTCATTCACTTTAAAACGTATAGGAACCACCATTTCCTCATCTTGCTCGCATTCGAATAGAATCAAAGCACCTTGCTATGGCAAGCCCACCCAAAACTATCCGAATGGTCTCAAGTGTTTTTAATCATGAATTGGCATAAAGAACTTAAAAGTTAAATGAAGGTTCTTTAAAGGTAGATTATAAGCATATCGTAAAGATAGTCAAAATCATGCACCGGGTAAGTTCCCGGGAAGATAGGTGAGCCGCAAGGACTTCTTAAGTACCAACTCTTCCTTAGACAGAACTCTCCTAGACATGCATAATTAGAAATCAACTCGATTAGGCAACATAATCCTTACCTTTTATAAACAATCGCTTTCCTTTTAAATTTCGCGTATTTATGACTTGTTTCCATAAACAATCATAAGATCCAAAATTTACAATGTCTAAATCTACACATATTAGGAAACTAAATATCATGTTTCAACTAAACATCTAATTTTAATAATTCTTAACAATTAAGAACAAATAATTCATGCATCGCAACAATTAATAAAACATATCTAAATTAATTAAGCATGCATAAACAATGAATCAATCTAGCATGGACTTATAAACTCAATTTTATAACATCCAGATTTTCATATCAACATATCAGATTGTAAACACAATCATAGAATAGCAGAAAATTTGAACAAACAGATTACTCGCAGTTTTGGCTTGTTATGTCGCGTGACAACATCGGCCCAGAGGCTTAATATGTCGCGCGACCTAACATGCCGGTTAACCTAATTCCACATGGCTCGATATGTCGCACGACATAGGCAGCCCGTGTTACGAGATTTCAGATTCGAATCAATACGAATTACGGCCAATTAAATCACATAAAATGGCCTTTTTACAGATTTAATTCAGCATAAATTGAAAACGATTTTCACATTGTTTCACATAAACAATTAAAATTCTATCACATACAAAACATGTAATAAGAATATAAACAATTTATATCTTAAACCTAGCATGTTAATTCAAACTTAATCATACGAACGGGGCTCTGATACCACTGTTGGGTTTTACGGGTCCATGCGCAGCGGAATTAAGCATTAAAACATAAAACCCAAGAAGCCCTAGGATCCGTTCTATACAATTAATTTGAATACCTATGAGATAGAATTAAACCAACCTTGAAACGCTTTCCGGTCTTGAGCTATCGAACGATTTGATTATGTGATATCAAATCACAAACTTCGTTCTTCAACTTGCTTGAACTCTAGGCCTTGATCGATGAACGAGCGAAGACCCTCTTTCGGTATCCACACCTTTGAATGAATTCAAGAACAACTTCTTGATGATTGCTAGATCTAAAACCTTGAAGAATATTGAGAGAATTTGATTGTGAATTTTGCTTTAAAATTTCGGCTAGGCTTTTAGGTCTGACAGAACCCTTGTATTTATACTACAATAGTGTAAATACCTCTTCTAATCGAATTAGGAGAGACAAAGTGTCAAAAACGCGTATTGGCCTATTATGTCGCGCGGTATATCAAGCCATTGGCTTGATATGTCGCGTGACATAAGTAGCCGATTTACGAGCCTCTCAATCATTCTTCCTCCGGTTTAACCAATTCATTCTAGTTGTGTGTGACCCAATAGGATTACATCATGTTGGCAATGAGTTCGATCATATCGAACCTCATAAGACATAAGCGGACTCTAGCAAGCCATTATGTCTACCCAAATAATGCAACGTAAGAGTTCACGTTTCCAATGGTGTACTTCCATTTCTCCCTTTGTCTCACGATGTCATATTTGAACACAAGTCATGGTCCTTGTCAACTTGTTATTGTTCAATGCTTTCTCGATTCTTGAGTATAATGATAATTCCAATCATATTGGGGTACGGCCATACACTTTCATCATTATCACTCATCGAGGGCCCAAGCATAACATCTCTCTTAGAGGACAAATTCCTTCTTGACTTATCATCCTTCCCATCATGAATCCGATCATGCCAATGATAGCCTTTATAGATATCGTGTTAAGATATCGTTTGACTAAAATCAAACATGACTTTCATCATATGTAAGGTTATGATAGTCTTAGATCTAGGAAATAAATGAAGTAACCGTATGAGATTTAAGTATGACATTTGACCATGACATAAATCTCATGCGGGTCATGTCCAGTCACTTGTTCTCTAACAAGTACCCATAATTTCAATGTGCATCTCTTATGCATATAATCATCACATGATTATCCATTGACAATTATACTAATTTATTCTCTTAATAATTAGGGACAGAGATTATTATAAACAAATATACAAAACATATAATAATCAAATAATAAACATCTCATATAATAATAAATAATGTCAACACATAAGTCTATCAATCATAGGCCTAGGGCATAACACCAACACAAGTGAATGACGACGACTTCGTCAATATCATCTATTCCAGGTATCCTGATGAAGCCAAGGATCCCGTCCTTGTTATCAGATTCTGCAACACCAAGGTCACCCTCGATGGCCCCCGCTCATGGTAAACGAGGCCACGGCCAAGCGAGCTCGAGCTCATCACTACTTCAGTACCGGCCCAGGCGGCACCCGGCCCGTGCCGTCAGTCAAGCTTATACCCTCAAACGCCGTCAAGGCCAAGGGCAACAGCGAAGGAGACCAAGCTCCTCACCCTGCTACAAGTCAGATCAACCTCGGGAACGCTTAGGCGGCCATCCCGAAAACATGCGTGAAAGTCTTCCCCGCAAGGCGAGACGGCTTCCGACACAGAAATGACCACCTCGGCATCAACATGCTTGAGTTCGATTCTACTCCCGGTCGTCACGGCCCCGGATTCGGACATCACGCGGATCGGCGGTAGCTGATAGACTTGGCGATCGAGCGAGATCACGAGACCGTCAACATTGCGGAATTCAATACCCCCCAGGGTCAATCAAGCGAGATATGGGCAAACTTCTTGGTGATCGAGATTAAGGAAGGACGCATGGAATGTCCCGGTCAGACTTCCTTCGTCAATGTAATCCAAGTGTTCCCGCCATTCGGCGATTTGAATGTAAT
The DNA here is from genome assembly GCA_022495995.1 of Adenophora triphylla var. japonica. Lineage (NCBI taxonomy): Eukaryota > Viridiplantae > Streptophyta > Magnoliopsida > Asterales > Campanulaceae > Adenophora > Adenophora triphylla. The sequence goes on from JAFEMH010007787.1 coordinate 44,009, forward strand.
CATGGTTACGGACACTAGCCGGACGATGCGCACCTACGGAGGCGCCTAGGTCTCGCAAGGAAAGCTCTCATGGAACTCGCCGCTCAAGAAAGTCGTCTTTGGGACAAAGACCAAGCTCGAAAGACCTACAGGGGACCCCGAAGCCCTTAAAGTGTCACGGGCGGCTTCGGACGAAAGCTAGAGGCCACTCTAGACCGGTTCGACCTCGGGAGTTTTGCCCATGGCAACTTCCCGGACTACCGTCTGTTCTCATCCAACCCCTCTGCCGAGGCAAGGGTGGTCAACGGTCCCAATGACCTAGGAGATGGAACGACACGGCAGAACGAATCCCGGCGCTTACCTTCCCGAGGAAAGCAAGTCCTGCTGTGAAAGCGACAATGAAGACGATGAAACCATTCTCTTCCAAGCCGGGCATGAAGTCAACAAAACCGGACTCCCAAGGGTCCCGGGAGGATGGGAACGGATCATTACCGCACTCAAATTGAAAGGCCAACTCGGGAGGAAGGTCTATTTAAAAACGGGAGGAGGATGGAAATTCGTCTCGAGCAACTACTTAGGGAAATTCCACGGTCTACGGCCTTCATTTACGAAACGATCAACTGGGACATCAACCGGTCACATGGGCGAGATGTTCGGGAAGCCGTGTACTCACCTTCCGACATACCCGCCACTCGAGATAAAGCAGAGAAGAAAACTCTCCCGATGGAGGTTTACCTAGATCACGCACGCAGCTTCAAAAGAAGCACCGGCTATTCTCACATGGGAAGAAACGCAGGCATTAACTCTCGCGCGAGACTCCATTTGCAAGAAGGTTGATCTGGGCCCGAGTGGAGGAAAACTAGCCACCCATGAGTATCGCTGAGACCCAACTCAGGCCCCCCGAGTATGCTCAGGAAGAAGGAAAGGAACGCGATATACTGTGAAGAGATCAAGGAGACCGTTCGTTTGAGCCGAGAACTCTCCAACCTCCCCGGAGGGTCGCAACGCACGGTTCGATTCGAGGCAATCAGCATTGTGCACCGACATTCGAACAACTACGTCAAACCGTAGGCTACCTCCCCGCGAGAGGCACCTAAGCCGGTATCTGGGACGAGAATCCGTCAAGCCGCCGAAGCTCAGGGAATTCATCCACAATCAATGAGTTGAGGGAAGACATATGGCCCTATGCTACGAGGAATCCTCCTCTAACTATGGCTCAACTCGGGCGGCACTGTTCGGAAGGGACCAAACCACGATGTCGGCGTTCTAACCCGATTGGGTCAAATCCATGCATTACCACCGAAGGCCACCAAAAAGCCGACGGAGCAGGCTGCGATCCGGCCGGCCCGAAGACACAAGTTCCTTGAAAGAGGACCCGATCCTCACTCGGCTCAAGCGGACTCGAGGCAAACATTTCCCTTTGTTCTCTGCTCACCTCCTCTTATCCTCACAAGCTCAAGCTAGAGGAAAGCCTGGCCCGTACCATGGTCCCGTGGGCGCATGACCCCGGATGAAGTCATTCGGATGATTGGTAACATCCACTATGGCAACATTATCACCTTCCACGATTTGGACCTTCCAAAATTTGGGGCGATCACAATGAGCCGCTCTACATCACGAGTCAGTGGACGAGCGTCGCCTTCCCGCGTGTTGGTAGACGGAGGTTAGGAATGAATGTCTTGCCCGGCCAAGATGATGGACACCTTGACATCAAGCCCACGAGATCTTAAGCCTTCAGATCCACACCTGTCCAAGGCCTATGACTCTACTTCCCGTACAGTTCTCGGGGTTGCTACTCTTAACATACGGATTCGGCAAGCGGGTGATCCCCACCGAATTCCAAGTGTTGGACATTCCAATCACTTTCACAGCCATCTGGGGCGTCCCTGGCTGCATCAAATCAATGGCGTGGCATCCACCCTTCACCGGTGCCTCAAGTTCATGCAAGGCAACGAGCTAACCACGAGTCACGGCGACGGCGTCACCACCAGGGGACCGGCACCAACGACATTCCCGGTGTTGGAAATCAAGCATAATGATGACATGCCATTAACTGGATTCACTCTGAGACCTCCAAGATCCAAATATGCAACGTGGACCTTCCACTTTGTCTCACGATCAGATTCCTCCCGCCATGAGGATGATGAAACTCATGAGCTTCATCCCGGGGCCCGGGGCTCGGCAAAAAGGCTGCAAGGCCCCGGCACCAAGTTATTGAAGTCAAGGACCACACCACGGTCCGGGGGCTTGGCTACGTGCCAACACCGGGTGACATCAAGGAAGGCAAAGGGCTCGCCGCGCACCAGCGACGGCCCTTAAAGGGGAACCTCAGACGGCACACCCAATCTCCGACCTTACGACTTTGACCTCGCTCATTACTTCACCAAGGGAACCGACAGCGCGAGGGGACCGACAAGGAGAACCGACGGAAGCGAGGGGACCGACAGGCGGGCTTAAACGGCGAGGCGATGGGACCGACGGTGGAAGCTGATGAAGATGAGAAAGAAACGGGAATAGTCAACACCAAGACTACGAAAGAATGGAACGGCTAGCACGGAACCTCAAGCGTTTCGAGAGGACTCAAAGCTAATCCGATAAGGGGAGCGTTCCTCGACATCACGGCTCTACACTGGACCAGCGCCACCACGGTCCGGCATGAGTACACATTCAAGGGAATCCCGAGACTTGGAGGAGCAACTCAAGGTACTCTCCATGGGAAACAAGTTGTTCGAATCAGCCCGCGAGGCCACATTCGAGACAGTAAATCCAAAGCGAAGGAACCGGGAATTCATAGAAAACGCTCTCAGTGGACCGGCTCTACAGTCTGTTTGAAGAAGTCATGGAGTTGCCCAACGTGATCGGCGGGGCTCAGACAACGGCATGATCGCCATGATAGGGACGGCGGGAGCCAAGCCTCTCGATCCCACGCACCCTCCTCAAGCATCCGGCAATGCCCAGAAGAATTGGGTAACTTTCACCGGACCGAGGGCAAGCCGAGCGAGAGTGGAAGACAAGCGGGCCCGCACCCACATCTCCCTAAACCCGGGTCTCAAACCCTCCGAGTCGAGTCCTTGTCGAGTCCAGTCCTCTGAGTCATCCAACGGCCTTACGCCGGAGGACTATAATGTTGTAGCCAATCATGTATTCCCGTTCTTGTGTAATGAAAAGTCGACCTTTCGGAGTATCCTCTCATTGCCACTTTAACAACCGATAAGTTAACAAACAACTTAAAGAGACGTTAATAATTCAATTGATAAAGAAGCGAGACACATTAAACGAACAATACATTAGAGAAGTTCTCGGCGTGTAGTTGACCAAGAGGACAACCGGGCCCAGCTGCCGAAGAGGTTATGACCAAAGTGAACTGGGGTCGGTCAAGAGCCTAAAGAGACACAAGTGGGCGGTTTCTTCGCCGATGCAGAAAAGGAAGCCACTGATAAGCCTCCTCAGGGAGTATGTTGACGTGTTCGCTGGTCATACCCGGGACATGCCGGGACTCGATCCCTCAATCGTGGAGCATAGAATTCCCCTGGATCCCGAATCCAAGCACATCAAACGAAGCTGCGCAAGATCAAGCCGAGTGGTCCTTGCAAGTTAAAGAAGAAATTGAGAAAATGCTCCAGGAGTTGGTTTCATCGGAGTGATTGAGTACCCGACTTGGCTCTCCAACATCGTGACGGTCACACCAAGGCTCGGGATCTCAACAAGGCCAGCCCTAAGGATGATTTCCCACCGCCTAACATCGACATGCTTTGGTCGACACCACGGCAAATTTCGAAGTAAAGTCCTTCGTGGACGGGTTTCTGGATACGACCGAGATCAAGATGTCAGGAGGATCGGGCCAAGAGCTGCCTTCACCACTCCATGGGGGACATACGTTACACGGTCATGCCATTCGGTCTAAAGAACGGCTGGGGCTACTTACCGGCGAGTACAACCCCTCTTCCATGACATGATTCACAAAGAAATCGAAGTATATGTCGACGACATGATCATCCACTCCAAGGGATCGGACATACGGCACATGACGGATCTGAGGAAGTTCTTCAACGGACTCGAAAACACTCCATGAGGTTGAACCGCAAAGTGCACCTTCTTCGGCGTCAAGCGCGGCAAGGTGCTTGGGGTACATGGTTACGTAAAGAGGTATCGAAGCCGATCCCGGGAAAATCAAGGCCATCATTGACATGAAGCCGCCTCGACCACTGACGAAGTGAAGAGCTTCATGGGAAGACTTGATACATCGGTCGCTTCATCAACCGGTTGACATCTCTCTGCGAGCCCATGTTCAAAGCGATGAAAAGAATGCCGACATCAAATGGGACTCCGAGTGCCAAACGGCTTTCGAGAAGATCAAGACCTACTTGGTTAATCCCCCAGTCTGTGCCCCGCCACATGAAGACAAGCCGCTACTTCTCCGTATCCGACGGTAATGAGACACGTCTATCGGAGCAATCTTGCCGGCACAAGAAACGTAAAGATTCCAAGGTTGAACATGCAATCTACTTCGTAAGCCGAAAGCTTCAAGGAAGTGAACTCGGCTACTCGGCATCGGAGAAAACCTGTACCGCCTTGGTATGGGTAGTCGGGAAAGCTTGAAACACTACATGCGGTCGCATTCGGTGCTCTGGTCTCCAAAGTGGACCCCGTCAGATATCTCTTTGACAAGCCATCCACTGTCAATGCGGCTAGCCAAGTGGTCATTCTTCTGGTGAGTTCGACATCAATTACATGGTCGAAAATCGACAAAGGGCATAGTAATGGCGGATCAACTTGCCGACTTCCCGAGCGGTGAACCTAAGGGTCACGATCCGCAATTTCCGGACGACGGAATCTTTTCACTTGACAGGCGCAAACCGGCCGGCAACTCTTCTTCGATGGGGCAGCCAACAAGAAGGGAATGGCATTGGAATGCTCCTTGTCGATCCCAAGGGCGAGCATACTCCCATAGCCATCAAGAGCGAATTTTGAAGCAACCAACAATGCGAGAATACGAAGCACGTGCGGCGAGTTTGGAAGCCGCCCTCGAGCGCAACATCTCGGAGCTGGATGTATATGGAGACTCAGCATTGATCATCAATCAAGTATCCAACAAATGGAAGACGGTAGATTCTGGCCTTCAGAAGTACCACGCGTACATGGAGGAGCTCATTTCAACTCAAAACCGACGTTTGTCATTCAAACGCTCGTCTTTTCAAACAAAGTCACCTAATCAACGTTTGACATTCAAACCAAGATTAAGCTTGTCATTCAAGCCCCCATTTCAAAACACACACGCACACACACACAAACGATTTCGAGAAAGGTAGAAAGACTCGTCATGCGAGGCGTTTCGGGCGATCTCGTAATACTCTACCCGAAACGTAACCTGACCTCCGAACCTAACAATCTCTGGTACTAAAAGCTTTTTACTCGTTTTTGCTGCCAATAAAAATGATCCCCTTTTTCAAAAAGCCTTTTCCTAAGTTTTTGCTACCAATAAAAACGACACATTTTCACAAATAGCCGTTTCTCAACGTTTTGGGCTCAAAATACAAAAACCGCGTGGCGACTCCTCATTTTGTTTCTTCCCATGAAGCGAGGTCTCAGACACCAACCCCCTCGCGAAAGACAACCGACTTTTCCGCGCCCCCTCGCCCCGAGCGCGAAAAAGATCGGGTAATTTCACTTTTGTTCTTGTTCATGCCTAGAACTAGGTTCCTCTTGCACGCATTGATTTTGTGCATTTCTTTGGATGATTGTTGTTGCATTGTGCGTGTATGAGCCTCCTACATATCATGGATTGTAGGAGAGGTTGATTCGGATCATGAATGACACCCTTGGGCATGCTTTTCTTGTACGCACGCCAAGTGTTTGATGAAATGCCTCAATGAAAATTTCTTATATTTCATTGGTTTTTTGACATGGAATGATTTCTAATATTGCCCTCTTTGTTTTTCCTCTGCTTTGCAGTCTTATAAGTCAATGAAGAATTGCCGAGGGAGCCCGAAGATGGCTAAGGAGGTGTGGGACAAGATTAAGGACCTTGATGGCGTTCGGGATAGGGTGGCCCAAACGGGTCTTCTGACTTTTGTTGACAATCTCAGGGGAATAAGGCGGACTCCCCAAGTTCTCCAGGCTATTCGGGAGAGGTGGTGGGACACATCCCACACCGTTCATTTGCGCTTCGGGGAAGCGACTATGACTCCAACTGATTTTCTGGCTATCACGGGGTTAGAGTTCATTGGCGATCCCCTGCCGAATTTTTCGGGTTATAAGCCTGCGAGTCCCAGTGCGTGGAGCGGTTGATTGGTTTCCCCCTAACAAGGTCAAGGGGTTTCTTCTTGAGTTGACACCCCTCCGGCGTCGGATTGAGGAGTATGCTTTGAGAAGCCAAATGCGATCCAGCGATCGGCGAGTGAGGGGTGCCCTACAGTATATTCTTTTACGAGACCATCTTTCCGAACCACTCTTCTACAGCCCGTCTTTCTCTGTTACGTTTGTTGGTAAACCTGGATGATGTGAGCGGATATGATTGGGGCTCAGCGGGGCTGGCCTACTGCTACCACGCCATGGATGAGGCGTGTAGGAACACCAAGGATTCCCTGTCAGGGTATTCTTATGCCAGGGAGGTATGCCTTTTGATTCTGTTTTTGCTCTTTGTCTGTATGCTCTGTCTGTGTTTCATACTGAATTTGATCTGTGTTTCTTTGTGCAGATATGGGGCTATGCTGTTCTCGGGCTGTATAGATTTGAGTTGGAGAGCCGGGCCCCTTTGTTCCCGGATATCAGGAGGTGGAGTCACCCCTATCGGAGCGTTGATGAGGAGGAGAACTAGGAGTGGACCCTGACGGTTGCGCAGGCGCGGGCCATGCTGGACACTTTTGAGTATGAGAGGTTGGGCCTTTATCCATGGACCCTGTTGGAGCCGGAGGTGCTCGCGCTTGGGATGCTACTGGGATGCAGAGGATGCTGGCATCTCTGGAGGGAGATACGATGTATCTTGGTGAGCGGGTCTTCCCACAGCATGGCCGGGGTAGACTATCATACAGGGTGCCAGCGGATCCGCCGAGGGCGATGTATCCCACCCACTCCATTCCAGAGGATGATTATGAAGGTCTTCTGGCGGGTGATGCGGCGACGGCTTGCGTGATCCCCGGGGCTTCTTATGCAGAGTTTCTGCCTCGGCTAATGGGTCCCCTCCTGGTGGGGGATAGGCAATCACATGCTCGTGGCTCCGCCTCTGCTTCTGCTTCAGGTTCCTCAGCCCCTAGCACTTCCTCCTAGGCCACTGGTTCTCTGCCTTTTGCCCCAGACTAAGGCCCTTTGAGCTACACGTACATGATGGGGAGCATGCCAATGGTGGGACACATCCCGTCTCCTGATCAGATTCCCGAGGGTTACCGCCTCCCGGCTGATGTCTCTTCGATATTGTGATGATGTGCACCAAAATTTTTTCCGAAAAGGCTTTTGAAATTTTGTTTCTTTGAAAAACCAATCGAAAAGACTGGAGTCGTCACGCCATTTTTGTTTTAAGGGCCAAAACTTTTAAAAATGCCCGAGATTAGAAATTTGGGTTCGGAGGTCACGTTACACGCAGGGAAGGACGTTAGTGTGCACCCGGAATGCCTCGTAAAACGAGTCTTCCAAGCTAAAAACCATTTGTTTGTGTGTGTGTGTGTGTTACTTTGGCCAAAATAAGTTGAAACTGAGGAAAGTAAAAATTGGGAATTCTTTTTTAGACTTTGGACAGATCCCATGATTTTTGGTGTGATTTTTGGGTTGAGTTTTGGTACTCAAAAGATTTTTGGAAGTTGGAAACCATTTCTACCAGAATGAAAAAGGCAGTGGACACTTGATTTTGAAATGGACTTTAGGGCTTGAAAACTCCAGAATCTGGAAAAAGTCCGAGAATAAAAAATGTTCAAAACACCTTAAATAAGGTTTCTATAAAAGAAATTTTCATTTTGGAGATGATTTGAGGACCCAAAACCTTCTGGAAATCTCAGATATGAAATCTGTACTTCCAGAGACTGATGAACTGACCTTTAAAGGAAAATTTGAAAAAGGGAGTTTTACTCACTCAAAAAATAAAGTAAAAATATGTCTGGAAATCTCTGGATGTTGGCTACAAAAAGTATTTTGAATTCAACACCAAATTCCTAGTTTATCTGTGTCCAAAAAATTAGACCATGGACTGGGGTCTTAGAAAATTGCTACTGGACAGCAACTTCCTCTTGAAGAAAAACATGATTTTAAAGGGGATTTGGCATCCATGCTTTTCCCCATTTCCCTAGGTTTTGATTAATGATCACTTGACATTTTAGTGGTGAATCAACTATATCAAACCATCCTTGGGGTACATTAGGACTAAGCACTTCATTTGCTTGGGAAGGGGAATTTTGTAGAGATGAAATTAAAGAGAAAAATGAACTAGAGATTTAAAATGTGGACCATTTGAGATTGTCATTCGTGAAGATGAAATTCAAGATGACCATCTTAGGTCAAGATTTAAGTTAAACTAGACATAAAGTAAATCAAAGTAAGAAGAACAAGATGAACAAGAAGTTAAAAGGGAGTTTTAGGGTTTAGAGAAGGAGGGATTTACCAATGGTGACACCCTATCTTCCTAGGATTGGAATTTGACTTGAGGAGTATCAAGATTTGGTGTTTGACTTGAGGAGTATCAAGATTTGGTGTTTGGATTTGTGTTTGGGTGGATTCAAGGCTTGAATGTGTTTAGGGTTTGATGATAGAGTTGGTCAAAGAGAAAACAAGTAGATAACACTTAAGTCCTCTATGTTTTCTCTCTAATCCTCCTCCTAAGGGGTGATTTGAGCTTGGATTGGTGTATGTATGAGAGTATGTATGAGAGTGTTTTGAAAGTATTTTGAGTGAGTGGGGTTTGGGAAAGATTGAAGAGAAAATGGTGGCAATTCTAGTGAATTCCCACTGTTTTCTCCCTATTTTTCGCCAGAATACAGCTTCTATGAGCCAATTGTGTTGTATAAACTGAGAGAGGAGGGTTTAATTTATAGGCCTCTGGAAATGTCAAACATGTCCGCGCGGATTGGGTTGTAAACGTGCCTTTGTTCATTAAATGCGGCTCCACGCTTTGGACGGGAAGAATAAAATTCAAAAATCCGGCGGTTTATGTTTTCAACTTGCCCAATTCGGATTTTTCTAATTTCTTTTGCTTTTTGAGATTCTTTCTTTGGTTTATCCTTTTTTGGCAATCCCTAATCTACCCTTACTTGGTTAGAAATGTTAGGAATGTTAGGAATTGTTAGAAATGTTATAACTTTCATTAATTTTCTAACGAAAATACTAACAAGCTCAAATTGGAGCACTTACAGTAGCCCCTCGGCGACGGCGCTTTCGAAGGAAGCGGGGTCGTCGATAAGAGTAAGGCTCCATATTTGGCAGGATGATCAAGTGATCGAGTGGCTGAACCTATTTAATAGGCTACCTACGTATCCTTAAGAGGAATCAAGCCGGCCGTAGTTGGGGTCTTTGACCCTGGAGATGATGGCGTTTTAGGTGCCTCGAGCCTGATGAGCGAGTTATGCAGTCGGTTGTTGGGAAGAAACTCTGCTGGGGATAAGAGATGACCATTTTCGGTTGGACGGCTGAAATTGTATATCCGCTCTGCTGGGGATAGGAATGACCATTTTTGGTCTGATGGCTGAACCTAATGATAGGCTACCTACGTATCCCTAAGAGGAATCAAGCCAGTCGTAGTTCGGGTTTTTCGACTATCTTCAGTCGTCGACCCTGGAGTGACTGTTTTAGGATGTCAACCTATGACTTGACTATTTTGGAGAAGTCGCCATATGATTTTGACTATTTTTGGGAAGTCACCCTATGATTTGACTATTTTAGGGAAGTCGAACTATGGTTTGACTATTTTGGGGAAATCGCCCTATGGTTTGACTATTTTGGGGAAGTCGCCCTATGGTTTGACTGTTTTGGGGATGTCGCCCTATGGTTTGACTGTTTTGGGGAAGTCGCCCTATGGTTTGACTACTTTTGGGGAAGTCGCCCTATGTTTTGACTGTTTTGGGGAAGTCGCCCTATGGTTTGACTATTTTTGGGGAAGTCGCCCTATGGTTTGACTATTTTGGGGAAGTCGCCCTATGGTTTGACTATTTTGGGGAGGTCGCCCTAGTAATGACTTCAGTTTGTCGAATTAGGAGATGATTGCGATTTATCGCTTTCCTCGTGTTGTGTGTGATAGCGTTTTAGGTGCCTCAAACCTTAATGATGGTGTCTTGGGTGCCTCGAACCTTCATGATGGCGTCTTAGGTGCCTCGAACCTTGGAGATGGCGTCTTAGGTGCCTCGAACCTTGGTGATGGCGTCTTAGGTGCCTCGAACCTTGATGATGGCGTTTTAGGTGCCCCGAACCTTGGTGATGGCGTTTTAGGTGCCTCGAACCTTGATGATGGCGTCTTAGGTGCCTCGAACCTTGGTGATGGGTGATCTGGAGGTATCAACTTGTTTTGAAACAATTTCCTTCGATATTCGTATCCTTTCGTTGGGGACGGACTCTGAGGGGATAGACAGTCTTTTGGTGGACTTCATTTGAAGGGATCGATCTTACGTTAACTTTCGTCGGGGATGAACCTAAGCCGAGGTTTAGTTCAGTAGTATGCACCTAAATGAGAATTCAGTTCAGGAGTATGAACCTAAATGGGGACCTAGTTCAGGAGTATGATCCTACGTGAGAATTCAGTTCAGGAGTATGAACCTAAATGATGACTTAGCTCAGGAGTATGAACCTAAGTGGGGACTCGGTTCGAGGGAGTATGAACCTAAGTCGGGGTTTCAGTTCAGGAGTATGAACCTAAATAGGGACCTAGTTCAGGAGTATGATCCTAAGTCGGGGTTTCGGTTCGGGAGTATGAACCTAAATGGGGACCTAGTTCGGGAGTATGATCCTAAGTCGGGGTTTCGGTTGAAGTATGAACCTAAATGGGGACCTAGTTCAGAGTATGAACCTATGTCGGGGTTTCGGTTCGGAGTATGAACCTAAATGGGGACCTAGTTCGGGAGTATGATCCTAAGTCGGGGTTTCAGTTCAGGAGTATGAACCTAAATGGGGACCTAGTTCAGGAGTATGATCCTAAGTCGGGGTTTTAGTTCAGAGTATGAACCAAAATGGGGACCCTAGTTCGGGAGTATGAACCTAAGTCGGGGTTTCGGTTCGGGAGTATGAACCTAAATGGGGACCTAGTTCGGGAGTATGATCCTAAGTCGGGGTTTCGGATTGAGTATGAACCTAAATGGGGACCTAGTTCGGGGTATGATCCTATGTCGGGTTTCGGTTGTATGAACCTAAATGGGGACCTAGTTCAGGAGTATGATCCTATGTCGGGGTTTCGGTTCGGGAGTATGAACCTAAATGGGGACCTAGTTCGAGTATGATCCTAAGTCGAGTTTTCAGTACTTGAGGCTGTTTGAGGGCGTTCTCAGGGAAGATTATCATCGGGGAAAAGGGTGACCGTGTTGGTGGACCTAAGGTAGGCTACCCACGTATCCCGTAGTTCAGCTGGGGATGGTCTTTGATGGTTTGACGGTATTTGGGAGTACGAGGTTTATTATTTTTTTGGAAGTTTGACTATTTTTGGAAGTCGCCACAAGACTTGACTATTTTTGAGAAGTCAAGTCTTGGCCACTTCCCAAAAATAGTCAAATCTTAGGGCGACTTCCCAAAAAATAGTCAGAGCCTCGGAGTGACTCCCAAATACCGATCAAACCATCAAAGACCAATCGGCAGGTTTTCGGAACTACGGGATCACATGGTGCTAGCCTTAGCCCAAGTCCAGCCGCCCTTGACTGACACGGTCACCCACTTTTCCCCGATGATAATCTTCCCTGCGAACGCCCTCAAACAGTCTCCCTCAGAGTACAAAACCTCGACTTAGGATCATACTCCACAGAGCCCCTGGGTCCCCATTTAGGTTCACCATACTCTACAGAGCTGAAACCCCGGAACGTAGGATCATACTCTAGAACTAGGTCCCCGTTTGGGATTCATACTCCTGACCCAGAAACCCCGACATAGGATCATACTCTGAACTAGGTCCCCATTTAGGTTCATACTCTGATAGAAACCCGAGCTTAGGATCATACTCTGAACTAGGTCCCCGTTTAGGTTCATACTCACTTGACCCCAAAACCCCAGACTTAGGTTCATACTCTGAACTAGGTCCCGTTTTGGCCCCCATTCGTTCCGCCTCCTGAACCTAAAACCCAGGCTTAGGATCATACTCCACGAACTAGGTCCCATTTAGGTTCATACTCTGACCGAAACCCCGACTTAGGATCTCATACTCTGAACTAGGTCCCCATTTAGGTTCATACTCTGACGGCAGAAACCCGACATAGGTTCATACTCTGACTAGGTCCCGATTTGGAGTTAAGTATACGGCCGAAGCAAAACAGGTTCATACTTCATGAACTGAAGGTCCCCGACTTAGGTTCCATACTCTGAATTCTCCCCATTTGGGATTACTCTGACTGAAACCCGACTTAGGATCCATACTCTCGAACTAGGTCCCTATTTAGGTTCATACTCTCGAGCCCCAAAGCCTGAGCTTAGGTTCATACTCTACAGAGCGAGTCCCAGAAACAGGATTGGTTTGCCCTACGAGCTAGAAGTCGTCATTAGAGTTCATACTCTGAGCCGGCCAGATTCTCACGTAGGATCATACTCTCCCCGAACTAGGTCCCCATTTAGGTTCATACTCTCAGAAGTAATTCTCCATTCAGGTAGGTGCATACCTCTTGCGAACTAAACCTCGGCTTGGCCCAGGTTCATCCCAGAGAACGAAGATTAACGTAAGATCGATCCTTCCAAATGAAGTCCACCAAAACTGGCGCCATCACTGAGTCCAGTCCCCAGCGAAAGGATACGAATATCGAAGGAAATTGTTTCAAAACAAGTTGATACCTCCCGAGGATCACCCATCACCAAGGTTAAAGGCACCTAAGGACGCTGCATCATCAAGGTTCGAAGAGGCACCTAAAACGCGCCATCACCGAGGTTCGGGGCACTCTAAAACGCCATCATCAGGAGGTTCGAGGCACCTAGAGACGCCATCACTTTGAGGTTCGGGAGACAAGACCTCAAGGCGCCATCTCAAGAGGTTCGAGGCACCTAAGACGCCATCATGAAGGTTCGAGGCACCCAAGACACCATCATTAAGGTTTGAGGCACCTAAAAGCTATCACACACAACACGAAAGCGATAAATCGCAATCATCTCCTAATTCGACAAGCGTGAAGTCATTACTACGGGCGGCACCTCCCCAAAATAGTCAAACCATAGGAGTGACTTCCCCAAAATGAGTCCAAACCATAGAAGAGCGACTTCCCCAAAAAATAGTCAAACCCTTAGGCGACTTCCCCAAAACATTCAAAACATAGGGCTGACTTCCCAAAAAGTAGTCAAACCGTAAGGGCGACTTCCCCCAAGCAACAGTCAAAGCCATAGGGCGAGCATCCCCAAAACGAGTCAAACCGTAGGGTGACTTCCCCCAAAATAGTCCAAAGCCATAAGGGCGATTTCCCAAAATAGTCAAACCGTACTGGTTCGACTTCCTAAAATAGTCAAATCGCCATAGGGTGACTTCCCAAAAATAGTCAAAATCATATATGGCGAGCTTCTCCAAAATAGTCAGAGTCGTAGGTTGACATCTACTAAAACTTGATCCAACTCCGGGAATTCGGCAGTGACATTAGAATAGTCGAAGCCGAACTTCTGACGGCCTCCCCCAGTGGCATTCCTCTTAGGGATACGTAGGTAGCCTATCATTAGGATTCAGCCATCCCGGACCAAAAATGGTCATTCCTGTCCCAGGCGGCCCAGACGGATATACAATTTGGCCCGTCCATCCCGGCGAAAATGGTCATCTCTTATCCCGGCGAGTTTCTTCCCGACAAACCCAGGCGCATAACTTCGCTCGTCAGGCTCGAGGCACCTAAACGCCATCATCTCCGAGGGTCCAAAGACCCCAGCCTCTGACACGGCTTGATTCCTCTTAAGGATACGTAGGTAGCCTATTAAATAGAGTTCAGCCACTGCGATCACTTGATCATCACGCCAAATATGGAGCCTTACTCTTTATCGTGACCGGCTTCCGCCCGCCAGCGCCGTCGCCCAGAGGGGGCTGCTTGTAAGTGCTCCCAATTTGAGCTTGTTAGTATTTTCGTTAGAAAATTAATGAAAGTTATAACATTTCTAACAATTCCTAACATTCCCTAACATTTCTAACAAGTAAGGGTAGATTAGGGATTGCCAAAAAAGGATAAAACCAAAGAAAAGAATCTCAAAAAGAAAAAGAAATTAGAAAAATCCGAATTGGGCAAGTTGAAAAACATAAGCTATTTGGATTTTTGAATTTTATTCTTCTGTCCAAAGCGTGGGAGGCGCATTTATCTGGAGCAGGTGCACGTTTACAACCCAATCCCGCGCGGACATGTTTGACATTTCCAGAGGCCTATAAATTAAACCCTCCTCTCTCGAGTTTATACTCTGACACAATTGGCTCATAGAAGGCACATGTATTACAGCGAAAAATAGGGAGAAAACGGTGGGAATTCCACTAGAATTGCCACCATTTTCTCTTCAATCTTTCCCAAACCCCACTCACTCAAAATACTTTCAAAACACTCTCATACATACTCTCATACATACACCAGTCCAAGCTCAAAATCACGCCCTTAGGGGAGGATTAAGAGAGAAAACATAAGAGGACTTAAGTGTTATCTACTTGTTTTCTCTTTGACCAACTCTATCATCAAACCCTAAACACATTCCAAGCCTTGAATCCACCCAAACACAAATCCAAACACCAAATCTTGATACTCCACTCAAGTCAAACACCAAATCTTGATACTCCTCAAGTCAAATTCCAATCCTAGGAAGATAGGGTGTCACCATTGGTAAATCCCTCCTTCTCTGAAAACCCTAAAACTTCCCTTTTAACTTCTTGTTCATCTTGTTCTTCTTACTTTGATTTACTTTATGTCTAGTTTAACCTT
Source organism: Adenophora triphylla var. japonica (assembly GCA_022495995.1). Lineage (NCBI taxonomy): Eukaryota > Viridiplantae > Streptophyta > Magnoliopsida > Asterales > Campanulaceae > Adenophora > Adenophora triphylla. Next base: position 59,014 of record JAFEMH010007787.1, read on the forward strand.
AAATCTTGACCTAAGATGGTCATCTTGAATTTCATCTTCACGAATGACAATCTCAAATGAATTCACACATTTTTAAGAAATCTCTAGTTCATTTTTCTCTTTAATTTCATCCTCTACAAAATTCCCCTTCCCAAGCAAATGAAGTGCTTAGTCCTAATGTACCCCAAGAGGATGGTTTGATATAGTTAGATTCACCACTAAAAATGTCCAAGTGATCATTAATCAAAACCTAGGGAAATGGGGAAAAGCATGGATGCCAAAATCCCTTTAAAATCATGTTTTCTTCAGAGGAAGTTGCTGTCCAGTAGCAATTTTCTAAGACCCCAGTCCATGGTCTAATTTTGGACACAGATAAACTAGGAATTTGGTGTTTGAATTCAAAATACTTTTTGTAGCCAACATCAGAGATTTCAGACATATTTTTACTTTATTTTTTGAGTGAGTAAAACTCCCTTTTTCAAATTTTCCTTTAAAGGTCAGTTCATCAGTCTCTGGAAGTACAGATTTCATATCTGAGATTTCCAGAAAGGTTTTTGGGTCCTCAAATCATCTCCAAAATATAGAAAATTTCTTTTATAGAAACCTTATTTAAGGTGTTTTGAACATTTTTATTCTCGGACTTTTTCCAGATTCTGGAGTTTTCAAGCCCTAAAGTCCATTTCAAAATCAAGTGTCCACTGCCTTTTTCATTCTGGTAGAAATGGTTTCCAACTTCCAAAAATCTTTTTGAGTACCAAAACTCAACCCAAAAATCACAAAAATCATGGGATCCTGTCCAAAGTCTAAAAAAGAATTCCCAATTTTTACTTTCCTCAGTTTCAACTTATTTTGGCCAAAGTAACACACACACACACACAAACAAATGGTTTTTAGCTTGGAAGACTCGTTTTACGGAGCATTCAAGTGCACTAACGTCCTTCCCACCGTGTAACGTGACCTCCGAACCCAAATTTCTAATCTCGGGCATTTTTAAAAGTTTTGGCCCTTAAAAACAAAAATGGCGTAAGCAAACTCAAGTCTTTTCGAGTTTTCAAAGAAACAAAATTTCAAAAGCCTTTTAGGAAAAATTTTGGTGCACATCATCACAATATCGAGACATGGGCGGGAGGCGGTAACCCTCGGGAATCGATCGGGGCGGGATGTGTCCCACCATTGGCATGCTCCCCACACATGTACGTGTAGCTCAAAGGGCCTTAGTGCGGGGCAAAGGCGAGAGAACCAGGCCTAGGAGGAAGTGCTAGGGGCGAGAACTGAAGCGAAGCGAGCGGAGCCACGAGCATGTGATTGCCTATCCCCCACAGGAGGGGACCCATTAGCCGAGGCAGAGAAACTGCATAGAGCCCCGGGGATCACGCAACGTCGCCGCATCACCCGCGGGCCTTCATAATCATCCTCGGAATGGAGTGGGTAGGATACGTCGCCTCGCGGATCCCGCGCACCACAGCCCATGATGAGTCTGCCCGGCCATGCGCCCAGGAAGACCCGCTCACCAAGATACATCGTATCTCTCTCCCGAAGATATGACATCTCGCATCCCGATGTATCCCAGCGAGCACCTCCGGCTCCAACCAGGGTCCATGGATTAAGGCTGACCTCATGCACAAAGTGTCCGGCCTTATTCGCGCTGTGCCAGTCGGTCCACTCCTAGTTCTCCTCCTCATCAACGCTCGTGGGGAGTGACTCCCTCGATATCCGGGAACAAGGGGCCCGGCTCTCAACTCAAATCTGCTCCCCCGGCCCAAAGAGCAGCTTGTATGTCTGCCGAAAACACAGATCAAATTCGGTATGAAACACGGACGAGCATGGACAAGAAGCAAAAACGGAGTCAAAGGCATGCCTCCCCTGGCATAGAATACCTGGCGGAGATCGCGGAGTGTTCCTACCGCCTCATCCATGGCGTGGTAGCGGTGAGCCCGACCAGTGAGCCCCGTCATATCCGCTCGCATCCATCAAGGTTTGCAACCAAAGCATGCTTGAGAAAGACGAGTTTGTGAAGAGTGGTTGGAAAGATGGTCTCGAAGAATATACCCAGGGCACCCCTCACCGGTCGATCGTATTTGCATTTGGCTTCTCGGCATACTCCCTGTCCTTGTAGGAGGGTGTGGCTCAGCGGCAAAACCCACGGCGCATTAGGAAGCAATCAGCCCGCCTCACCTTGTTGGACTCGCGGAGCTTATAACCCGAAAAATTCGGCGGGGATCGTAATAGACTCCTAACCCACGTGATAGCCGGAAAATCGGTTGGAGTCATAGTCGCTTCCGAGCGCAAATGAGGCTGGGATGTGTCCCGCGCCTCTCCCGAATAGCACAGGAGAACTTGGGGAGTCCGCACTTATTCCACAGATTGTCAACAAGGGAGTCGAGGAAGACCCGTTTGGGCCACCCTATCCCGAACGCCATCAAGGTCCTTATCTTGTCCCACACCTCCTTAGCCATCTTGAGCTCCCTCGGCAATTCTTCATTGACTTATAAAATGACGAGAGGAAAAACAAAGAGGGCAATATTAGAAATCATTCCATGTCAAAAAAACCAATGAAATATGAAATTTTCATTGAGGCATTTCATCAAACACTTAGGCGTCATACAAGAAAAGCATGCCGAGGTGTCATTCATGATCGAATCAACCTGTCTACAATCCATGATATACTTAGGAGGCTCATCTACGCACAATGCAACAACAATCATCCAAAGAAATGCACAAAATCAATGCGTGCAAGAGGAACCTAGTTCTAGGCATGAACAAGAACAAAAGTGAAATTACCGATCTTTTGCTCGGGCCGAGGCGCGGAAAAGTCGGTTGTCTTCAGCGAGGTTGGTGTACGAGACCTCGCTTCATAGGAGAAACAAAATGAGGGTCGCCACGGGGATTTTGTATTTTGAGCCCAAAAACGTTGAAACGGCTATTTGTGAAAATGTGTAAGTTTTTATTGGTAGCAAAAACTTAGGAAAGGCTTTTGAAAAAGGGGATCATTTTATTGGCAGCAAAAACGAGTAAAAGCTTTTTAGTACCGAGAGATTGTTAGGTTCGGAGGTCAGGTGCGTTTCGGGTAGAGTATTCTGAGATCATAGAAGCCTCCATGTGTTGAGTCTTTACCTTTCTCGAAATCGTGTGTGTGTGTGTGTGTGTGTGTTTTGAAATGGGGGCTTGAATGACAAGCTTAATCTTGGTTTGAATGTCAAACGTTGATTAGGTGACTTTGTTTGAAAGACGAGGCGTTTGAATGACAAGCGTGGTTTTGAGTTGAGCTGGGCTCCTCCGTATGCGTGGTACTTGAAGGCCGAGAATCTACCGTCTTCCATTTGTTGGATACTTGATTGATGATCAATACGCTGAGTCTCCATATACATCCAGCTACGAGATGTTGCGCTCGAGGCGGCTTCCAAACCTGCTTTATGGGCTTCGTATTATGCTAGCATTGTTGGTTTGCTTCAAAATTGACTTGATGGCTATGGGAGTATGCTCGTCCTTGGGATCGACAAGGAGCATTCCAATGCCATTCCCCTTCTTGACTGGCTGCCCCGTCGAAGAAGAGTTGCCAGCGGTTTATTGTCAAGTGAAAAGATTCCGTCGTCCGGAAATTGTGGATCGGGACCTTGAGTTCCCTTTGCTCGGGAAGTCGGCAAGTTGATGCCGCCACCACTGTGCCCCAGCATCGATTTTCGACCATGTAATTGATGTCGAACTCGGCCCGGGAAGAATGACCACTTGGCTAACGCATTAGCCAGGATGGCTTGTCAAAGAGATATCGGACGGGGTCCACTTTGGAGACCAGGAGCAGCGAATACGGTGCATGTAGTGTTTCGGTTTCCAGACTAGCCCGTACCAAGGCGGTACAGGGTTTCTCGATCTTTGATGGCGAGTTCACTTCCTTGAAGCTTTCGGCACACGAAGTAGATTGCATGTTCAACCATGGAGATCTTTGTTCTTGTGCAGCCCATTGCTCCGATGAAGCGGTGTACATTGCGCCGGATACGGGAGTAAGACGGCTTGTCTTCGTGTGGCGGGCACGGGGTGGGGATTAACCAAGTAGGTCTTGATCTTCTCGAAAATTTGTTTGGCTTTCAGAGTCCCATTTGATGTCGGCATTCTTTTTCATCGGTTTGAGCGTGGGCTCATGAGAGAAGATGTCAAGCTTGGTTGATGAAGCGGCTGATATGCAGAAGTCTTCCCATGAAGCTCTTAAGCCCACTTATCGGGGTTTGAAGCGGCCCGTGTCAATGATAGCCTTGATTTTCACAGGATCGGCTTCGATACCTCTTTACGCCAACCATGTACCCCGATACCTTACCGCTGTGGCCGAAGGTACACTTTGCCGAGTTCAACCTCATGGAGTGTTTTGAGTACGGTGAGAGAACTTCCTCGGATCTGTCAAGTATGTTGTATGTCGATCCCTTGGAGTGGATGAAATCGTATCGATGAGCATATGCTTCGATTTCTTTGTGAATCATGTCATGGAAGAGAACATTTGCAGCCCATTGTAGTAAGTAGCCCCAGTAGTTCTTTAGACCCGAATGGCATGACCGTGTAACGGTATGTCCCCCATGGAGTGGCAGAGGCGGAGTCTTGGCATTTGATCCTCCTCGGACATCTTGATGCAGGTGATATCCAGTCGCTTGAGTCCACGAAGGACTTTACTTCGAAATTTGCCGTGGTGTCGACCGGCATGTCGATGTTAGCAGTGGGAAATCATCCTTAGAAGGCTGGCCTTGTTGAGATCCCGGAAATATCGACCTTTCCGTTGGCCTTGGTGACCAATCATGATGTTGGAGAGCCAGAGTCGAATTTTCAATCACTCCCAGTGAAACAAACTCGGAGCATTTTCTCAATTTCTTCTTTAACTTACAAGGACCACTGCAGCTTGATCTTACGCGACTTACATTTGACGAGGCTTCGATTCGGGATCGGGAAATTCTATGCTCCACGATTGAGGATCGAGTCTGGCATGTCTGGCTATGACCGAGCGAACACGTCAACATACTCGGGAGGAGAGCTTACTCAGGGCTTCCTTTTTCTGCATCGGTGAAAGCTTGCCCTTGTGCCTCTTTAGGCTCACGCGGCCCCGGAGTTCACTTTGGTCATAACCTCTTCGGCGGCTTGGGCCCGGTTGTCCCTCTTGGTCAACTACACGCTCGAGAACTTCTCTAATGTATTGTTCGTTTAATGTAATACCAGCTGCTTTATCAATTGAATTATTAACGTCTTTTAAGTTGTTTGTTAACTTATCGGTTGTTAAAGTGATGGCAATGAGAGGATACTCAGAAAGGTCGAGACTTTTCATTACACAAGAACGGGAATACATGATTAGCTGCAACATTATAGTCCTCAGGCGTAAGGCCGTTGGATGACTTTCCGGAGAATTTGGACTCGACAGAGGCCCGGCTCGGAAGGGTTTGAGGCTAGGGTTTAGGGAGATGTAGGTGCGGGCCCAGGTTGTCTTCCAGTCACTGGCTTGCCCTTAATTAGGTGAAAGTTACCCAATTCTTAAGTGGCATTCTTGGATGCTTGAGGAGGGTGCACGGATCGAGAAGCATGGCTCTAGCATCCCTATCATGGCGATCATCTTTGTTGTCGGGCCCCGGTCGATCACGTTGAGCAGCTCCATGGCTTCTTCAAACGGACTCACTGTAGAAATTTGGTCCCTTGCCCCGAGAGCGTTTTCTATGAATTACGGTTCCATACGCTTTGGATTCTTGCATCTCGAATGTGGCCTCGGCTAGTTCGAACAACTTGTTTCCCATGGAGAGTACCTTGAGTTGCTCCTCCAAATGCTGATTCACAGAATATGTACTCATCCTTTGGACCATTAAAAGGTAGCTGATTGGTCAGAGTAAATTTTGTGATAATGGGAACGCTCCCCTTATCGGATTAACTTGGAGTCCTGCAGAAGCGCTTGAGGTTCCGTGCTAGATTTGTTCCATTCTTTACGTAGTCTTGGTGTTGACTATTCCTGTTTCTTTCTCATGCTAATCGGTTCACTATCGGTCCCATCGATTCTACTTTGGCATCGGTTCCATTCCTATCGGTCCCCTCGGTTAACATCTGGTTCCCTTGTCGGTCCCCTCGGTTACCAACATGCAGTTTCCATGTGGTGAAGTAATGAGCGAGGTCAAAGGCGTATGGACGGAGATTGGGTGTGCCGTCGGAGGTTCCCCTTTTAGAGCTGCTTGCCTTGGTGCGGGCGGGCTGCTGTCTTCCTTGATGTCATTTAGGTGTTGGCACGTAGCCAAGCCACTGGACAGTGGTGTGGTCCTTGGCTTCAATAACTTGGTGTTTGACCTTGCGGCCTTTTGCATAGGAGCCCCGGTCCACAGGATGAAGCTACGCATGAGTTTCATCATCCTCGTACGCCGGGAAGGCTCAGTCATTGAGGCAGTGGAAGGTCCACGTTGCATATTTGGATCTTGGAGGTCTCGAGTGAATCCGAGTTAATGGCATGTCATCATTATAGCTTGATTTCCAACCTTTGGAATGTCGTTGGTCTTTGGTCCCCTCGGTGGTGGCCCAGCCGCCAAGTGAGGCACAATGGTTAGCTCGTTGCCTTGCATGAACTTGAGGCCTTTGGTGAAGGGTGGATGCCACGCCATTGATTTGATGCAGCCGGGGACGCCCAGGATGGTTTGTGAAAGTGATTGGAATGTCCAACACTTGGAATTCGGTGGGGATCACCCGCTTGCCCGGGAACCCGGATGTTAAGAGTAGCAACCCCGAAGCATGTACGGGAAGTAGAGTCATAGGCCTTGACGGTGTGGGCCAGAAGGCTTAAGATCGTGGGCTTGATGTCAAGCGAGGTCCGTCATCTTGGCGCGCAAGACATTCATTCCGGAACCTCGGAGGTCTACCAGCACGCGGGGAAGGCGACTGGCTACGTCCAGTTTGGAGTATGATGTAGAGCGGCTCATTGTGATCGGCCCCCAAATTTTGGAAGGTCCCAATCATCATGAAGGTGATAATGTTGCCATAGTGGATGTTACCAATCATGTCGGAATGAAGCTTCATGCGGGGTTGCGTCATGGGGACCATGGTACGGGCCGAGGCTTTCCTCTAGCTTGAGCTTGTAGAGGATAAGAGGAGGTGAGCGAGAGAAACAGGGAAATGTTTTTGCACAGAGTACGCTTGAGGCGCAGGTGAGGATCGGGTCCACTCTTTTCCAAGGAACTTGTGTCTTCCGAGTGGCAGGGTTGCCGGTTACAGCTCCAGTCGGCTTTTGGTGGCCTTCGGTGGTAATGCATGGATTTGACCCAATCGGGTTAGAAACTGGCCCGACATCGGGTTTGGTCCCTTCCCCAGAACGAGTGCATCTGAGTTGAGCCGTAGTTAGAGGAGGATTCACTCGTAGCATAGGGCCCATATGTCTTCCCTCAACTCATTGATTTGTGGATGAATTCACGGGGAGCTTCGGCGGCTGGCGGAGTTACGTCCCAGGATGCGCTTAGGTGCCTGCGGGGAGGTAGCCTACGGTTTGACGTAGTTGTTCGAATGTCGGTGCACAACTTGAGTGATTGCACAGGCTGGGCGTGCGTTGGCGACCCTCCAGGGGAGGTTGGAGAGTTCTCGGCTCAAACGAGCGGTCTCACTTGATCTCTTCCCACGGTATATCGGCGTTCCTTTCCTTCTTCTTGAGCATACTCGGGCGATGCACGGGATTGGAGTGCAGCGATACTCATGGGTGGCTAGTTTTCCTCCACTCTGGGCCCCGAGATCAACCTTCTTGCGGCGGAATTGCGTCGGGAGTTAATGCTGCGTTTCTTCCCGTGAGAATAGCCGGTGCTTCTTTGAGCTTTAACGTGCGGCGGAGTCTAGAGTAAACCTCCATCGGGAGAGTTTTCTTCTACGCACTATGCGAGTGGCGGGTATGCTTCGGAAGGTGAGTACACGGCTTCCCGAACATACGCCCATGTGGCCAGTTGATGTCCCAGATTGATCGTTTACGTAAATGAGAGAGTGACAGGCGTGGAATTTCCCTAAGTAGTTGCTCGAGACGCAATTTCCATCCTCCTCCTGTTTTTAAATAGACCTTCCTCCACTGAGTTGGCCTTTCAATTTGAGTGCGGTAATGATCCGTTTCCCATCCTCCCGGGGACCCTTGGGAGTCCGGTTTTGTTGACTTCATGCCGAAGCTTGGAAGAGAATGGTTTCACTTCGTCTTCATTGTCGCTTTCACGAGAGGACTTGCTTTCTCGGGAAGTGTAAGCGGCGGGATTCGTTAACATGTACGTTCCATCTCTGGGTCTGACTGGGACCGTTGACCACCCCTTGCACAGCCGAGAGAGGTTGGATGAAAACAGAACGGTAGTCCGGGGAAGTTGCCATGGGCAAAACTCCACAGGTCGAGGCCAGTCTAGAGTGGCCTCTAAGCTTCTGTCTGGCTACTTGCTGTGACACTTTAAGGAGCTTGGTCCACTGCTAGGTCTTTCGAGGCTTGGTCTTTGTCCCAAAGACTGACTTTCTTGAGCGGCGAGTTCCATGGGAGCTTTCCTTGCGAGACCTAGGCGGTCTCAGAAGTAGGTGCGCGTCGTGCGGCTAGTGTCCGAGAACCCATGATTACATTCAAATCGCCGAGATGGCGGGAACACTTGGATTACATTGACGAAGGAAGTGGGCTGGGACATTTCCATGCGTCCTTCCTTAATCTCGATCACCAAGAAGTTTGCCCATATACGCTTGATTGACCCCACGGGGGTATTGGTGCAATGTTGACGGTCTCGTGATCTCGCTCGATCGCCAAGTCTATCCAAAGCTAGTCGGTCGGGCGGGATGTACGAATCGGGGCCGTGACGGGTTTGGGAGTAGAATCGGGCGAAGCATGTTGATGCTTTGAGGTGGTCATTTCTTGTGTCGGGCTTGTCTACGCCTTGCGGGGAAGACTTTCCACCGAGATGTTTTCGGGATAGGCTATAGGAAGCGTTCCCTAGTTGATACGACTTGTAGCGGGTGAGGAGCTTGGGTCTCCTTGACATTTGTTGCCCTTGGCCTTGGCCGGCGTTTGAGGGTATAAGCTTGTTTGAGGCGCCCGGCACGGGCCCGGTTGCAGCCGGCCCAGAGTGGTACTCGGAAGTAGTGATGAGCTCCTGAGGCTCGCTTGGCCGGGGGCCTCGTTTACCGTGAGCGGGCGGTCATCGAGGTGACCTTGGTGTTGCGAGAATCGATAACAAGGCCCCGGGATCCTTGGCTTCATCGAGGATACACAGGAATAGATGATATTGACGAGTAGTGGAGTCGTCATTCACTTGTGTTGGTGTTATGCCCTAGGCCTATGATTGATAGACTTATGTGTTGACATTATTTATTATTATATGAGATGTTTATTATTTTGAGATTATTATATGTTTGCTGTATATTTGTTTATAATAATCTACTTGTCCCTAATTATTAAAGAGAATGGAAATTAGTATAATTGTCAATGGATATTATCATGTGATGATTATATGCATAAGAAGATGCACATTGAAATTATAGGTACTTGTTAGAGAACAGAGTATTTGGAGCATGACCCGCATGAGAATTTATGTCATGAGTCAAATGTCATACTTAAATCTCATCACGGTTACTTCATTTTATTTCACTAGACCTAAGAACTATCACTTAACCTTACATATGATGAAAGTCATGTTTGATTTTAGTCAAAGCGATATCTTAACACGATATCTATAAAGGCTATCATTGGCATGATCGGATTCATGATGGGAAGGATGATAAAGTCAAGAAGGAATTTGTCCCTCGGAAGAGAAGATGTTATGCTTAGGCCCCTACGATGAGTGATAATGATGAAAGTGTGTCATGGCAGTACCCCGATATGATTGGAATTATCATTATACTGAAAGAAGAATCGAGAAAGCATTGAACAATAACAAGTTGACAAGGACCATGACTTGTGTTCAAATACTTGACATCGTAGAGACGAAAGGGGATAAATGGAAGTACACACATTGGAAAAGCGTGAACTGCTTTACGTTGCATTATTTGGGTAGACATAATGGCTTCAACTAGAGTCGCTTATGTCTTATGAGGTTCGATATGATCGGAACTCATTGCCAAGGCTATGATGTAATCCTATTGGGTCACACACAACTAGAATGAATTGGTTAAACCGGAGGAAGAATGATTGAGAGGCTCGAGCGCTACTTACATGTCACGCGACATATCAAGCCAGTGGCTTTGATATACAGCGCGACATAATAGGCCAATCACAGCGTTTTTGACGACTGCGGCTCTCTCCTAATTCGATTAGAAGAGGTATTTACACTATTGTAGTATAAATACAAGGGTTGCAATCCAGACCTAAGCCTAGCCGAAATTTTAAAAGCAAAATTCACAATCAAATTCTCTCAATATTCTTCAAGGTTTTAGATCTAGCAATCATCAAGAAATTGTTCTTGGATTCATTCAAAGGTGTGGATACCAAAAGAGGGTCTTCGCTCGTTCATCGATCAAGGCCTAGAGTTCAAGCAAGTTGAAGAACGAAGTTTGTGATTCGATATCACATAATCAAATCGATTCGATAGCTCAAGGCGGGAAAGCGTTTCAAGGTTGGTTTAATTCTATCTCATAGGTATTCAAATTAATTGTATAGAACGGATCCTAGGGCTTCTTGGGTTTTATGTTTTAATGCTTAATTCCAGAGGCTGCGCATGGACCCGTAAAACCCAATGATGGTATCGAGCCCCGTTCGTATGATTAAGTTTGAATTAACATACTAGGTTTAAGATATAAATTGTTTATATGCTTATTGCATGTTTTGTATGTGATAGAATTTTAATTGTTTATGTGAAACAATGTGAAAATCGTTTTCAATTTATCTTTGAATTAAATACAGTAAAAGGTTTGTTTTATGTGATTTAATTGGTGTATCTGTATTGATTCGAATGCGGAAATCACGTAACTTTGTTGCCTATGTCGTGCGACATATCGAGCCATGTGGAATTCGGGTTAAGCGGCATGTTAGGTCGCGCGACATATTAAGCCTCTGGGCGATGTTGTCCATAGCGACATAACAAACTAAGCAGGCGAGAATCTGTTTGTTCAAATTTTACGCTATTCTATGATTGTGTTTACAATCGATATGTTGATATGAAAATCTGGATGTTATAAAATTGAGTTTATAAGTCCGCGATAGATTGATTCATTGATATACATGATTAATTGATTAAAATGCGATTTTAATAATTATTGCAATGTATATGAAAATGGATGTTATAAAATTGAGTTTATAAGTCCATGCTAGATTGATTCATTGTTTATGCATGCTTAATTAATTTAGATATGTTTTATTAATTGTTGCGATGCATGAATTATTTGTTCTTAATTGTTAAGAATTATTAAAATTAGATGTTTAGTTGAAACATGATATTTAGTTTCCTAATATGTTTAGATTTAGACATTGTAAATTTTGGATCTTATGATTGTTTATGGAAACAAGTCATAAATACGCGAAATTTAAAAGGAAGCGATTGTTTATAAAAGGTAAGGATTATGTTGCCTAATCGAGTTGATTTCTAATTATGCATGTCTAGGAGAGTTACTGTCTAAGGAAGAGTTGGTACTTAAGAAGTCCTTGCGGCTCACCTATCTTCACAGAACTTACAGTGCATGATTTTGACTATCTTTACGATATGCTTATAATCTACCTTTAAAGAACCTTCATTTAACTTTTAAGTTCTTTATGCCAATTCATGATTAAAAACACTTGAGACCATTCGGATAGTTTTGGGTGGGCTTGCCATAGCAAGGTGCTTTGATTCTATTCGAATGCGAGCAAGATGAGGAAATGGTGGTTCCTATACGTTTTAAAGTGAATGAACTTAATTGGGTTATCAAAATGGTTTTGGACCCGAGGCATAAGATGAGATTAAAATATGCCTAAGACATATGATGTCTTGAATTGATCTCATAAAAGATCTAAGAGTCATATATGTGACATGATTGATGTTTTCTACCTAATTAATTTAATTTTGAGCGGTTTGCCATAGCAAACTTGAAATTGAATTAAAGTTGGATCTTAGCCCATTAAATGTATATTATGCTTATTTGCATTTGAAGGTGTATAATTTAGTGGGAGCATTTATTTAAATGCACTATACTTCTCATATGATATGTTTACTTATATGTGTTCATATTTTATGTATATCTTTTTGTAAGAATAAATGGCATCAAACAATAATCACTTTTCCTTTGCGATCTGTCCTTGAGAAGGAAAAGTTGGAAGAGAATGGTACAAACTATATGGATTGGATCCGTAGTTTGAGAATTGTTCTCAAACAAGAGGAGAAAGCTATGCGTTCTCACGAACCTATTCCACACCGAACCTGCCCCAATCTTTGCTAGGGCAATAAAGGGAACAATATACGAAGCACAAGCGTGACTCTACGAGATGTTAGTTGCCTTATGCTCTCCGCCATGTGCAAGAGTCTTGAAGAATCTTGAGCACTTGGGGACGATCGACTTAAACAATCGGGCGATGGAAATGTTCCAAATTCAAGCTAGGCAAGAAAGGTACAACACGATTGCATCCTTGACCTCATGCAAGATGAGTGAAGGACAAGGCTGTTGGTCCCCATGCTCTCGAAGTTAAAGAGGCCACATTGAGCATCTTGAAAGGCTCGGTTTTCCAATTAGCCAAGAGTTGGCTCACAGGCATAATATTGAATTCATTACCTAAAAGTTTTAGTCATTTCATAATGCACTATAACATGGAGTGGAATGAATAGAAACCTTTCCGAGTTAGTTCAAATGTTGACTGCTTTGCGGAAACCGGTATTGTCGAGAAGAAGACCGATCAAGTGCTAATGGTTAACAAGGGGAAAGGGTTCAAGGGTAAAGGAAAAGCAAAGGTTGCTAATCCTAAGGCAAAGGTTGCCAAGCCCAAAGAGGCCTCCCAAGCCTAAAGAGGCTAAGCCTAAGTCCCGAAGGACGCAATGCGCTTCCATTGCAATGAGATTGGACATTGGAGGAGAATTGCGCAAAATACAAGGAAGCACGAAGAAGAGCAAAGGAGTTGCTTCAACTTCGGGTATCTTTGTTATAGATATATTCCTATCTACTTCTAGTTCTTGGGTATTGGATACCGGATGTGGAACTCACATTTGTTTAAATGTGCGGGTCTAAAAAACAGAAGGATGCTTAAGGAAGGTGAAGTGGACCTACGTGTGGGGAATGGAGCAAGAGTTCTTTGCATTAGCCGTAGGAACTTATGAAGTTACTTTACCTAGTGGACTAATACTTGTTTTGAACAATTGTTATTACGTTCCGGCTTTAAGTAGGAATATTATTTCGATTTCATGTTTGGATAATGAAGGTTTTAATTTTCTTATATGTGATAAGAAATTTTCTATTTACAAGAGTGATATGCATTATTATCTTCTTTGTTTCATTCAATGGCCTTTATATTCTTGATGTTGAAAATCGCGATAATGATGTCTATAACATTAACAAGAAATCTAAACCCAATGATGTAAACCACACTTACTTATGGCATTGTCGTCTTGGCCATATAAGCAGAAACGCATTTCTAAACTCCACAAAGATGGATTTTGGACTCACATGATTATGAATCATATGAGACATGCGAATCTTGTTTACTTGGCAAGATGACGAGGACCCATTTACCAAAACCGGTGAAAGGGCGGGCGACTTATTAGGACTCATACATACCGATGTATGTGGGCCTATGAGTAAGCGATGCTAGGGGAGGATTTCGGTACTTCATAACATTCAGATGATTATAGTAGATTTGGATATGTTTATCTAATGAAACATAAGAGTGAATCGTTTGAGATATTTCGAATATTTCAAAATGAGGTGCAAAATCAACTTGGCAAAACTATTAAGGTACTTCGATCCGATCGAGGTGGTGAATATTTGAGCCAAGAATTTGACGATCATCTTAAGAGTTGTGGAATCGTTTGAACTCTCTCCACCCGGAACACCACAATGGAATGGTGTGTGCGAAAGGAGGAATAGAACTTTGTTAGACATGGTTCGTTCTATGATGAGTCAAGTTGAGCTTCCTTTATCCTTTTAGGGACATGCACTAGAAAGCTGCTTTGCTTTCACTATAAACGAGTTCCTACCAAATCGGTTCAAAAGACCCCATATGAGATGTGGCATGGAAGAAAACCTAGTTTGTCTTTCATGAAGATTTGAGGTTGTGATGCATATGTCAAGAAGTTAACCCGACAAGCTAGCACCTAAATCGATAAATGTGTTTTTGTAGGATATCTAAGGAAACCAAAGGATACTATTTCTACAAGAAACGAGAACAAAGTGTTTGTTGCTCGAAATGGTACTTTCTTAGAAAAGGAGTTTCTTCGCAAAGGAACCGATGGGAAGTAAAATAGATCTCGAAGAAGTTCGAGAACCCGAAAACAACATTGAACCAATGGTAGCGAGCCAAGTTCACAAACCGTTGTGGAACCGGTTCAAGATGCACAAGTTCCTCGCCGAAGTGGTAGATCACGATCCGAACCCGAGAGATATGGATTTCTCGTTACGGAAAGTGATGAAGTGGAGTTAATCGAAAATGATGAACCCACTTGCTATCAGAAAGCGATGTCGCTCAGGATTCGGAAAAATGGCAAGAAGCCATGAAGTCCGAATTACAATCCATGGTGATAATCAAGTTTGGAACTTGATTGATCCACCCGAAGGTGTAAAAACCATAAGTGCAAATGGGTTTTCAAGAAGAAGACCGCATGGATGGGAAGGTGCACACCTATAAGGCTAGGCTAGTAGCTAAGGGATATAGGTCGAAACTCATGGCATTGAGCTATGATGAAACCTTTTTAGCATAGCTATGCTTGAAGTCTATTAAGAATTTTACTTGCCATAGCCGCATATTATGACTATGAGATATGGCAAATGGATGTCAAAACGAGCTTTCCTTAATAGGAAGTTACTTGAGGATGTATACATGATCTGACAACTTTGAAGGTTTTAATCGAGTCCGAGAAAATTCCTAACAAGGATGTGTAAGTTGCGAAATCCATTTTATGGATTGGAAGCAAGCTTCCGAGGAGTTGGAATCTACGTTTTGATGAAGCAATCAAAAGAGTTTGGCTTTATCAAGAACGAAGATGAACCTTGTGTATACAAGAAAATTAGTGGGAGAAGCGTAGCACTATTTTTAGTGTTGTATGTAAGCTGATATCTTACTCATTGGAAATGACATTTACTTTGCACTTTACAGGCCATCAAGTCTTAGGTTGGGAAAGTGTTTTTCAATGAAAGATATGAGGCGAAGCCAGCATCATATCCTTGGTATCTACAGATCTATAGAGATAGATCCGAGAGGATGATTGGTTTAAGTCAAAATACTTACATTGACAAAGTCCTTAGAAGATTCCAAATGGAAAATTCTAAAGAGGAATTTGCCAATGTTGCATGGTATATCTCTTAGCAAGAATCAATGTCCAAAGACTAATGAGTGAGGCGAAAGAGAATGAATGGTATTCCATATGCTTCGGCAATTGGAGTCTTATCATGTATGCTTTATGTTATGTACTAGACCCCGAAGTATCTCGTGTGCTCTAAGCACATGGCGAGTAGGTACCAATCGGATCCCGTGAACCACATTGGATAATGCGATCAAGAATATCCTTAAGTACTTACGAAAGACTAAGGATGTATTCTTGATGGTCTTTGGAGGAATGGAAGAAGATCTTGTAGTAAAAGGCTACACGGATGCTGACTTCCAAGCGGAAACAAAGATGATTTCAGATACGCTGATCCTGGATTTTTGTTTACGCTTAATGGAAGCCTTTGTGAGTTGGAAAAGGATTCCAAGCAAAGTACCGTGCTTTGGATTCTACAACCGAAGGCGAGGTACATAGCGGCATCTCCGAGTGCGAGTAAGGAAGCGGTTTGGATCAAGAAGTTCATTAGTGATTTGGAAGTGCGTTCCAAGCATCGAAGATCCATTTATTGAACTTTCTTGTAGATAACATAATGGTGCCATTGCACAAGCAAAGGAACCAAGATCACACCGAGAGATCCAAACACATGCTGCGACGTTTCCAGCATTATCAAATGAGATATGTGAAAGGGAAGACGTTAAGATATCTGCGAGTAGGCAATGATGACGACGTGGCGGACCCAGCTGATAACTTTAAAGGCTCTCTCGCAAGCCTAAACATGATGGTCATGTTAGAGTCACATGGGTATTCGATACATGGTAGATTGGGCCTGAGTGCAAAGTAGGGAGGCTGTTGGTGTTATGCCATAGAGCCTATGATTGATAGACTTATGTGTTGACATTATATTTATTATTATATAGAGATGTTTATTATTTGATTATCTATTACCTTATTTTGCTTATATTTGTTTATAATATCATCTACATCCATGCTAATTATTAAGAGAATAAATTAGTATAATTGTCAATGGATAATCATGTGATGATTATATGCATAAGAGATGCACATTGAAATTATGGGTACTTGTTAGAGAACCAGTAATTTGGGCGCATGAAGCCAGCATTAGAGATTTATGTCATGGTCCAAATGTCATACTTAAAATCTCATACTGTTACTTCATTTATTTCCTAGAACCTAAGACTATCATAACCCTTACATATGATGAAAGTCATATGTTTGATTTTAGTCAAACGATACTCTTGGCACACGATATCCTATAAAGGCTATCATTGGCATGATCGGATTCGCTGATGGGAAGGATGATAAGTCAGAAGGAATTTGTCCCTCGGAAGAGGAGATGTTATGCTTGGGCCCCTCGATGAGTGATAATGATGAAAGTGTATGGCCGTACCCCAATATGATTGGAATTATCATTATACTCAAGAATCGAGAAAGCATTGAACAGTAACAAGTTGTGAGGACCATGAAGCTTGTGTTGAATATGACAGTCGTGAGGCGAGAAGGGGATAAATGGAAGTACACCATTAGGAAGCGTGAACTCTTCACGTTACATTGTTTGGGAGTAGACACATAATGGCTTGCTAGAGTCCGCTTATGTCTTATGAGGAGTTCGATATGATCGGAACTCATTTGCCAACATGATGCTAATCCTATTGGAATTCACACACAACTAGAATGAATTGCTTAGTTAAGCCTTAGGAGGAAGAATGATTGAGAGGCTCGAAGCGGCTACTTATGTCCACTTGCGACATATCAAGCCAATGGCTTGATACTTACCGCGGGCGACATAATAGGCAATACTGGCGTTTTTTGACGGCTGTCTCTCCTAATTCGATTAGAAAGAGGAATATTTACACTATTGTAGTATAAATACGAGGTTCTATCGGACCTAAAAGCCGGTAGCCGAAATTTTAAAGCAAAATTCACAATCCAAATTCTCTCAATATTCTTCAAGGTTTAGATCTAGCAATCATCAAGAAATTGTTCTTGGATTCATTCCAAAGGTGTGGATACCAAAGAAGGAGTCTTCGCTCGTTCATCGATCAAGGCCTAGAGTTCAAGCAAGTTGAAGAACGAAGTTTGTGATTCGATATCACATAGTAAAATCGTTCGATAGCTCAAGAGCCAGGAAAAGCGTTTCAAGGTTGGTTTAATTCTATCTCATAGGTATTCAAATTAATTGTATAGAACGGATCCTAGGGCTTCTTGGGTTTTATGTTTTTTAATGCTTAATTCCGCTGCTTGCATGGACCCGTAAAACCCAACAACTTGATCAGAGGATTCCTCGTTGCGTGAATCACGTGCTTCCAATTATCGGATAGGCTGTCTGTATCTTGGACGTTGAGCTTGACAATTTCCATGGTATTGGAACCTTGGTCGTAAGTGACCTGATCGGAAGGAGTTCCGTCCTCAAAAGGCTGAGCATGTGAATGCAGAGGTCTGCTTGCCAGGTGTCTGCCCACTCACTCGACTCCGGAGAGTCCAGATTCATCGTCAT
>JAFEMH010007788.1:0-76865 GCA_022495995.1 Adenophora triphylla var. japonica
GAAAATTTCCTCCTTGGAAGAAAATTGAAGGATAGATTCGAGGCTCTGATAGCCGCTGAACGCTCTAGAGCTATCTGGGGGATTTCCATTATTATGTACTCTACTCCAATGCCTTCCCCAAAGCAAAAAGGGGTAAAAGAGCGTAAAACCCTTGTCAACCCATTGCACTGAGACTTTCGGATACTGCATCATCGCAATCGTAAGTCCAACCCCTGGGCCGCCCAAGGTTCGCCTTTGTCCAGCTTCCCGAGTATACACGTACGAAGAAAAACCGACGCCGCCCGGCGCTCCCACTCAACCAACATGTTGACTGGAGCAGCCAACCGCTACAAAAGGTATCAAGCATAACCTGTGGGCTTCGGCAAAGGCTCTACCTCGCAAGAAAAAGGCACGAAGCCATTGTGTTTAATGACTCTCTATCCTGAGACAAGGACCAAATCTAGCGATCCTCACCTATAATGGGAGTATGATCACCTTCGCGATGAAGATTTGCCAAGAGATGTCTCCCAACACAACGGTAGCTTTGTACATCACTATTCGGCCTAACACCATGTCACTCCCCGGGGTATTAAAGGACAATGGATCATCGGCAAACGCCCTTCCCCTCGCACATGAGTGCCTTCCGCATAAATGAAAGGCGCAAGATCCCATCTACCCGGACTGCCAAGGCCTACGATGGTTCGCCTCGCCCCATTCGGGACAGCCGTAACTCGGGAACTCGGTACGAAACCCAAATGGTGCCCGGCAAAGTTCCATGTAATGGATATCCCTCCGAGTTCACAAACTCTCTACTAGTGGCGCCCTCAAGTTGCATCACATGAAAGCCATAGCCTCCACTCTCCACCAATGCGTCTAAATTCATCAACCGGCTGAGACCTTGAAGTCATATAGGTGGCATGCTTTCCTCATAGGGAAACCTAAGCCGAAACACATAGGCCAAGAACGCCCACACAAGCCATAACATTCCGGCTACATCCTTTCAAGAGGCAAGTCTCGCCAAAGATCCTTTCGGGAATCCAAACATGCCAACTATGTCGACACACTCAAGCGATGCGTGACCCAAGAAGTTCTGATTCATCAAATTTAATTCAAGCTATTTCCAACACTTGGAGGCGCATCAGAAGGAAACGCCGAACACCGCCATGATACTGTGCACACAAGTCCCCGGTCCTCAATCACGTATTTGATCGCATTCTCGCAAACCCATTTTCTGCCCCTCGTCGAAGCGGAGGAGATTTTCATGATAAAAAGTCCGCAAGAACACCGACGTGCACTCCGGCTCGAATCTGGATGGCGAACGTCGTGTGGGACGTCCTCCTTGCCGCACTGGGACCCGGCCGAGCCTTTCCGGGGCTTCGAAAAGTGCATGGGACACTGAGATTTTTCTAGAAGGCAGCTTCCAACCGAGACGCAATACGCCCTTACATCCGGGATTGAGCTGGGTCGGGATTGTGACGAAACGGAAATCCCCGTGATTGAGGAAGATCCCTACATCCACATGCTCAGCCTTCTCGGGACGCCAAACACAATTGATTCCTCGTTCGTACAAAGAGATGATAGGCAACGACATCGAAGAGGGAGCACACAGACCATGCCTTTCCCCGTTTGGGTGGAAGCCACCTGATTTCGCCGATGCCGCTAAAGAATTGGGAAACTCTCTCAGCCCGTCCGCGACTCAAAGAGGAAATGATCACCAAGCTTGGATTGGTCCTCCTCCGTCCTTTCGTGTCAACCTTGTGAAGTCCTCCGAGTCTCTCATTGCTGAAGTTCAGTCTGCCTCGAGTCTGCTCCGTCACGGCCTTACGCCCGAAGCACTACTTGAAGTCCCAGTAGCGAACGTTGTATTCCCCTTCGTCTTTCAATGAAATGATGAACCTTCTCTGAGTATCCCTTAATTGCCACTTTAACTAATGATGAATTAACTAATAATCTAAAAACAAGCAGATAACGATTCACTAGATTGAAGAGTGCAAGTATTAACATTAAATGAACAATATATCAGCAAGAAATCTTGCTAAGGTGTTGTCCGAAAAGAGGAAAATCGAGCCTAAGCCGCCGAAGAAATTTTGACAAGTGTGAATTCGGGAACCGCGGAAGAGCCTAAAGAGACGCAGACAGGTAGTTTCTTCGAAGGACCGAAAGGGATGCCCTAATCGAGCCGCTAAAAGAATTCGTGGGATGTGTTCGCATGGTCCTATAAAGATATGCCAGGCCTCGATCCTTCCATAGTTGAGCACCGAATACCGCTTCGACCCGTAAGTCAAGCCGCAAAGCGTGGCTAAGAAGAATTAAGCCCGAATGGTCCTTACAAGTGAAAGAGGAAATAGAAAAGATGCTCGTGAGCAGTGTTTCATCAGTGGTCATTGAATACCCAACATGGCCGTCCAACATAGCGACGGTGACCAAGGCCAACGGAAAAATCCGATGCCGCGTTGACTTCGTGGATCCGAACAAAGCCACCCAAAAGACGATTTCCCGCCAAACATCGACATTTTGGTAGATTCCACGGCCAACCATGAAGTCAAATCCTTCGTCGACGGTTTTGCCGGCTACAACCAAATCAAAATGGCGTAAGAAGATCAAGCCAAAACAGCCTTTACAACCCTCTTGGGGCACATACTGCTACACCTGGCCATGCCATTCGGACTAAAGAATGCCGGGGCCACGTACCAAAGGGCAAAGCATGCCTTCTGGTTTCCATGATATGATCCACAAAGAAATTGAGGTCTATGTGGGACGACATGATAATACATTCCAGAGGATCGATGGCCAAGCACTTTGTTGATTTGAGAAAATTCTTCGGCCGCCTCCGAGACCACAAAGCATGAGATCAATCCACCCAAGTGCACTTTCGGTGTAAGACGAGGCAAGGTACTAGGATATATGGTGACGTAACGGGAATCGAAGTAGATCCCCGTAAAATCAAGGCGATAGTTGAAATGAAGCCACCACTGACACCGACGTAAGTGAAATCCTTCATGGGAAGACCGCAATACATAAGCCGCTTTGTAAATCAGACCTCGATCTCGGCGAGCCAATCTTCAAGTTGATGAAGAAGAATGCCTACACGTAATGGACCCTGTAATGTCGCCTTGCCTTTGAACGTATTAAGGCATACCTTGTGAATCCCCGATTCTCTCGCCCACCACATCGGCAAAAGCCACTCTTGCTATATCTAACCTGTCACGGATACAAGAATTGGGGCTATGCTAGCTCAAGAGAAGAAAGATTCCAAAGTCGAAAACGCCATCTATTTCGTAGCGTAAAGCTCCAAGGAAGCGAACTCAATTACTCGCTTAAGAGAAGACTTGCAAGGTGTTTGGTCCGGGTAGTGGGAAAGTTGAAACACTACATGCTAGCCTCACCCGATACATCTTGTTTCAAGGATAGACCCCATCAAATATCTGTTTCGACAAGCCTTCCATCTCCATGAGATTGGCAAAATGGTCGTTCTTTTGGCCGAATATGACATCACTTATGTTTCAAGGAAATCCGTAAAAGGACGCATAATGGCGTAACATCCGGCCGATTTCCCAAGTGATGAGTCTCGAGGACCCGAACCTCAATTTCCCGATGATGGAATCTTCGCCCTAGAAGGAGAAAATCACCTGCAACTCTTTCTTCGACGGAGCATCAAACAAAAGGGGGAACGGGATAGGAATGCTTCGGTCGATCCTACCGACGAACACACCCCCATAGCAAGAAGGTCGAACTTCGAAGTCACCAACAACGCCGCCGAATATGAAGCTTGCATAGCCGGGTTGGAAGCCGCCCTTGAAAGAAATATCAAGGAATTGGAGGTGTATGGTGACTCGCCCTCATCATCAATCGTGTCTCTAACAAATGGAAGACCGTGGATCCGGGTTTGCGTAAGTATCATGCTTACATGGAAGAACTAGTGGCTCAATTCAAAGAAATCACTTTCATTACCTCGCCAAGAGACCGAAACAGTTCGCAGATGCTCAAGGCTACACTAGCCTCTCTTGTCGAAATACCCGAAGGAAAGTCTCGTTAAACCATTCGTAGTCGGGAGAAGAGAAAACCCCGCCTATTGCTTCGAAATTGAAGCGGAAGCCGAACCGATCAATGATCCCCGGTACACTCAGATTTACCAAGCACTGAAGGATGGCGAGGCCTCTTTCAAAATGAAGATGGGGAATATAAAGAAGGAATCAAAGCAAAAAGTCTCTCACTCGAAGCGGCTCGCCTCCCATTATGTTCTTTGGGAAATATGCTATACAAGAAGCGTTATCAAGGCCCCTCCCCGCGATGTATCGCAAACAAGAGGCTACCGAACTCATGAAAGAAATACATGGTGGTACTCGCGGCCCTCACATGAATGCTCGAGCTCGATGCAAATCATACCGAGAATGGGGTACTTTTGGATCTCCATGGAAACCGACCGCATCCAGCTTCGTCAAAAGCCGCGACAAATGTCGCCGATACTCAAATCTTAATCACTTGCCTCCTCACGAGTTATACCGCATGACAACCCCTCGTCTTTCGTCACTTGGGGAATTGATGTCATAGGCAAAATCACACCATCAGCAAGAACGCCACGAGTTCGTCCCCCGG
The DNA here is from genome assembly GCA_022495995.1 of Adenophora triphylla var. japonica. Classification (NCBI taxonomy): domain Eukaryota; kingdom Viridiplantae; phylum Streptophyta; class Magnoliopsida; order Asterales; family Campanulaceae; genus Adenophora; species Adenophora triphylla. The sequence continues at coordinate 4,576 of JAFEMH010007788.1, forward strand.
TAGCCGTAGATTATTTCACCAAGCGGGTTGAAGCAAAGTCCTACAAAATCCTCAATTCAAAGAAAGTTGCCCTCTTCATCAAAGAAAACATCATGTGCGTATACTGCCACCGAAATCATCTCGTATAATGGATCCCACTTCAAGGGGAATGTGAAAATTGCCGGCGTAATTCCGAATAACCCGTCACAAGTCATCTCCCTACAGCCCCAAAACCAACGGAGCCGTCGAGGCAAAGCAAACAAGACTCTCGGAAAATATCATCCGGAAAATGGCCGTCCAAGGCGTAGATTGGCCCGAGAAGTTACACTTGGCACTCGGGGCTACGTAACATCGGGCCGAACGGCAACCGGGGAAACACCTTTGCCCTCACATACGGAATGGAAGCCGTACTCCCAATCGAGCCGGAAATCCCTCGCTCCGTATACCGCCGGAAAGCCAGATCAACGAGGTCGAATGGCTCCGCAGTCGCCATGATGAATTGGCCCTACTAGATGAACGCCGACCGAAGGCCATGGAACACATCCGAGCCTACCAAGGAAGAATGGCTGAGCCTTCGACAAGAAAGTAAAGCATCGGGAGATCCGAAAAGGTGATCTCGTTCTAAAAGAAAAGCCCCCATCCGTATCAACCCTCTCGCAAATGGGAGCCCGTATGGGTCGGGCCATATGTCGTCCGTAAGATCTTCTCCTGAGGAGCCATGCAACTTGCGTGCACTCGACGGGAATCCCTTTGTACACCCAAAGGAATGGTGACAAGCCGCGCGTATACTACGCGTAAAAAAAAAAAAAAACCAAAAAAAAAAAACAAAAAAAAAAAACAACAAAAAGAAAAAGACAAAAAAAAAAGAAAAAAAGAGTGCTAAAAGAGTAATACCCAACTAGGTTAGAAACCCGAAAAGGGCGGCCTAGGTAAAAACAGTGGTTGCACAAAAAAAAAAAAAAAAACACAAAAAAAAAAAAAAAACAAAGAAAAAAAAGAGTTCACCAAAGTTGAACTACGAAGACCCGAGCTCCTCAAAATGAGGGGAACGTAGGCACGGAAACGGTTCGGTCTAAAACACAAATAAAAGCCATACTTTGGCATCAATACAATTGATCGACCATGAAAGCGTCTCGAAAACTCTAAAGCAATTCAAATATTCATTACAAGTTAAAAGCTCTTTGATGAGTCTAAGCCCGATTCATTCCTACAACCGACAACCCGCTAAAGGAAAACTAAGGTACATAATCAAACTAATGTGTCCGCTATGGCAAGAAAGGGATACTGAAATCTCGTAGTCACTCCAAGCCACTCGTATCGCCTCTCCCTTTTTCTTCCCCTCCGAGTCTTTCTTTTCGAACAGAAAATGTCGGTGTTCCTCCTACCAAGCTCCGTATAGGGACAGGTCTATCAAACCAGCCTCCGTCGTGGCCTTAGTAGCCCTAGCGTCATCCCTCATCTCCCCGTAGCCTAGCCGGTAAAGCATAGGAGCCCTCCTCTCCCCGTCTCGACGTAAGCCTCATAGTCGGCCACGCCGTCTCCGCTCTGTCATGAGGGTTGGCCCTCGCCTCGGCCCTCCTCCTCTCGAAATGGGCCGGGACCTCCGCACCCACAATGGCCTCACGCCGTCTCAAAATAGCCACCCGAGTCTCTCCTGCATGCCTCTCATACCAATCCAGTACCAAGTGGTCGGGAACACCGGTCTCTGACGCTCGAGAATGACCCGAGGAGGAAAGGCATCATACCTCCATGCTCGGGAAAGAAATGGAAACACCGAGGGATCATCCATAGAAACAGAGCCACCACCCCGGTGGCTATATCATCAAAACCCTCCAAGGGAACCTCGCTCCAAGCCAAACCGTCTCGTGACTAAAGCCGGGATATAGAAGCCGGACCGAGAAAGCCCCGAAGCATGACCACGGGAGACCCATCCCGAAGCACTCTTCGAGTCTCCACCCGCCAATGAGGCACCGACCATCTCGATATCTTCAGCCCGCGACCCGCCATCCAACGCGCCCACGAGCCCCGATCATCAAAATCTACATCAACACCCTCCCGGCAAAAGTCCAAGGCTCGATCATATCGAGGTTTCCCGAAGAACCCCAAACGCTCCATCGCCCACAGTGGTCAAGAGAAACGGGCCGCCCCGCGCATATACCGCCTTCCGTAGCTAATCTGTCGAGAGCATGAAAAGTCTCCCCGTAATCAAAGGAACGACATCTCTCGCCTGTGCGACAGTGAACGACGACATCCAAAGAAAGACCGATGGCGATCCCAAAGGAATAGACCATGAACAGGGTGCCAAACATACAAAGTGCAAAGGCATCCCAATAGGCATCATCCACCAAACCTAGGCCCCTAAATCTGTCGGGAAGACCGGAAATATCGAAATGATCGGGACCGCGGATCATACCTTGCGCTTCCTCCGGGAAAGATGAAGGAGGACGCACAATCTGTCAAGAAAAGAAGCCCCTCCGGCAAAGGAACCGCTATCTCTTCCACCTCCGACCTCCAAGCAAGGCCCGAAATTCTTCGACAGTCGGAACAATCTCGTTGAAGGAAAGGCAAAAGACATGCCTTCTAGTATCCCAAAACGAAGAAGAAGCTCTTAAGAGGTCATAATCCGGAACCAATTCTTTGAGAGACCACAAGCATCGTATCTTGTACCTTTCTTCAAAGAATGATCTTCTCTCATGCATGATCTCCCTACACCACTCCTTGAACTTTTCAAAGAACAACATTTGCCTTTCTTTGGACAATTTTGGAGAATTTTTGGCCATTTCCATGGTTTTTCTCTCTTTCTCCCCGAAAATGGTCGTTGACCGGAGGTTGAAGAGGATATTTGAATTTGAAATAAAGCAAGACCAGTCCGAACCAAAATTAAAGGACAATGTCGATGCGCCCCCATCCGCGCGGATGGGATTGCTTTCCCAAAAAAAAAAATCTGCAATGTACCCAAGCCGCTACACCAAAAGAGGAATATTCCATCCCGCTGCTCGAAACCCGTGCAAAAAAAAAAACTCCCCAAACCAAGCTCATATACCAAACACCCTTGCAAAAAAAAAAAAAAAACCAAGGCTCATGCAACACCGCATTCATACCGCATTGCATTCATAAAATAAAATCCTAAACTATTACATTCCAAAAAAAAGAGTGTGCATAAAAAAAAAACAAGCATTCATAAAATAAAATCCTAAATTATTACATCAAAAAAAAAAATGTGCATAAGCTGTACAAATCTAAGTCTCAATCTCAAATCTCAAAAAAAAAAAATCAATCGGAGTCTCCAGCACCCGATGTCTCCCCCCGGCCCCTCTTGCGACTCGGGCCCGCCTCCTCAGAGCCCCGAAAATCTCGGCTCGATCGTCCTCGTCTCCGTAAAGAGGCTCATCAGACCAACCGGCACGCTCCGATAGGGCAAGCCGAGATCTCGCGAAAAAGTCGTATCCGAAGGTGAAGGCGTCTGACTCCCGCACGTACGAAGACGACCCGCCATGCCGCCAAACGTGTCCTCGCCCGTGTGGATCCCCTAGAATGACGTGATCCGAAGGCGCATCGCGCGATGATCAAGGAGAGGAGACAGAGGAGTCTCCGAAGAAGTCTCCGAGCGAATAGGGAAGCCTCCCGCCCGATGTGCGCCGCCGTGGTCGCCTCGCTTCTAGCCTCGAGGAGCCCCGCAAGCGACCATCCTCCCGATGAATCTCTTGGCCCCGATCACTTGCTTCGTCGCCTTCTCGACGACCACCTCCGAAAACCGCACAAAAGCAAAAGCGTCAAAAAAAAGGTGATGCTAAAGATGATGAAACAAAGGAAAGAAAAGAAGGGGAAAAGGTGAAGCTATACCTTCATACTCCTGACGAGGCCGGAAAGCTCGTGGAAGTCGCTCGGGCCGAGGGATCTCGCACCCTCAATCGGACCCCATCCTCGGATATAGGAAAATCCGTCCGAGGGTACCGCGGGATCCCAAGCCCCTCCCTATCCAAAACTCCGAGGCATCCTCGCCTCCTCAAGACGAATGTCGCATACGGCTCAATCGCCACGAAGTCCGAGAAGTGCCGGCTCGCTCGGTAATCATCCCAGTCACTGACCGATCACTGGGTGCATCATATCGGCGGAGGCTCCACCGGTGTCCTCAAAGGCGAGTTCACGCCATGCCGGCGCGTCACCCTCTCTCCTGCATAATAGGCATCGCAGTCGACCCTCAAAATCCTCCGCCGCACCGCCCGTATCTCGCCCTTCACCGCGCTTACCTCAAAGCGATCCTGTGGGAAGAATATCATCCCCTCATCCGTCTCGGCCTCCGTCAAAGGAAGGCAATCCGCGTACCCGAGAGTCGTACGCCCCCGGAGCTTATCTTCTCCCGGCATGCTTGGACCAAGACCGCATGGCCGGATACGCCCGACGTACTCCGCGGGCCGCCGCCACACCGTGACGTGAAAAACTCCAACGCCCATACCGCGAAAGGTAAAAATCCAATCAATCCAAGGCAAAAGAAAAGTGCGTGCTCAAAAAAAAGAGGGAAAGCAAAAAGAGAGCTTATACCTCCGTGGCAAACTCAAAGCAAGACAAGGAGCTCACAGCCTTCCTTCCGCCGTACTCTATCAAGAGCAAAATAAAGCTCGCCACCCGGCCTCTCCCCACGAGACATCTCCGCCGTCTCCATGTCCTCCAAGGACCTCAACAAGGCAAAGACCGCCGTCCCTCAAAGATGTCCAAAGAGCGTGCTCGAGAAAGCAAACCACAAGCAAGGCCCCGGCAATCCGACGGCGCCTATCCTCTCCTCCCCAAACCTCATAGCTCACAATGGTCTCCACGATCTTGCCGTAGACCACGGCATACTCCATCCCCATCCCCTTTTTGGGAATAGGGGAAAATCCCGGTAAGAGCTCGCAGACGCATCGCTGTAGCCATCCCGCCACTCAATGCCGCGTCCATTAAAGGACAGCCCGTGATCGCAAAGATAATCGGGAGGGCGAACCGTAGCCTCGCCCCGTAAGAAGTGGAAGGTGTGGGTCGCGTCCCCACCAAGGCCGCGCCGCAGCAAACATCAAGCTCCTTGCTCTTAGGGAACTTGACCAGCCTCCCTCAAGCACTCGACGAACTCCCGTGAGCCCCGTCTCGACAACAACTGTCTCTGACTCGGCAAAGCTCCTCGGCCCGCATCCGGAAGCCGGTCCCACAAGTCAATCACGGACTCCACCGATCCTCGAGTCTTCATTTTGTTCAGCTGCTCCGTCACAAAACGGTTTCCGCCCTGCAAAAAAAAAGGAGGAGAAAATGTCAAAAAGATTGCATTTGCATTTACATTAAAAAAAAAAGAGAGAAATTTCGACAAAGATAACAAAGATACAATGAGCATAGCCCCATTTTTCTCGCATGAAAGAAAGCAATTTTCAAGAAGTCCCAATGCATTCATCAAAAAAAAAAAGATGCATTCCTACGGAAGTAAAAACTCCGTCCCATTTTCATAAAATAACATGCATCATCTCAAAAAAAAAAAAATTTGCATACATGCATATCATCCATCTTACATGCAACGGGAGGAAAAATCCGTCCCACTTTTCAAAAAATATATATCCTAAACATACATACATCCCATATTGGCAAAATGCCCATTCTTTCCAAACAAAATGCATGCATTGCATCATCATTCATCAATATCAAAATTCAATTTCAAAAAAAAAAAATCATCATCATCATCAACATGCAATATTCAATTTCAAAAAAAAAAAATCACAATTCTTCGAATTTTCACATGTAATTTTCGAATTGAAAAAAAAATGTGGCAAAAATGCCAATTCTTTTTCCCAAGCAAAATGCACATTTTGGGTTACTCATATACTCATTACAACATGCAAAGCATCAAAATCAAGATTCAAAGCCAAGAACATCAATCATTCGAATTTTCAAAAAAAAAAATTCAAAAATCACCCAAAATTCAATTTTCAAACAAGAAATCAACAAAGGGATCAAAGGGTTTCAAAGTATACCGTTCGGAGATTCGAATCCGAAGCCCAATGTTGCCAAGCATCGGGGTAATGCTCCTCCGCAACCGATTGCGAAAGATTGTAATGCCTCCTCATCCGGACGAGCTCCAATCGTCTCTCCGCCACCGGGCCACGTCCTTGGCCTTGAAAAGCGCCTTCCCCGTGTTCCATTGCTCAAAAAATCGAAGAAATCGGAAGATTTTTGAAGCTTTTCTTGGCCAACAATGGCTTCTCCTCGGTTTTTTCTCTCTCTCTCTCGTCTGTTTCAAAACTGAATGGGGAAGAAGAAAAGGGTGTTGGCCCTAATTAATACCCCTGGTTTTCAAACCCTATCCGCGCGGATAGGATTGCAAGGGTCAAAATGACCCTTTTGCCCCTTAAAATTCCAGGACTCGCAATTTCCCCTTAACTTGACAGAGTTAACCAAAGTTAACCAAAGTCGCCCCTTGTCAAGAAAATTACCCCCTAGCAAACGTAAGACCGAGTGCCCCGAGAAAGATAACGAAATCTCGTATCTTTCATCAAAATCCTCCCCGGCAGTAAAACGTAAGACCGATTTCCCCGAGAAAGATAACGAGATCCCGTATCTTTCATCAAAATCAAACGGCAGTAAAACGTAAGACCGAGTGCCCCGAGAAAGATAACGAGATCCCGTATCTTTCATCAAAATCTTCCCCTGTAGCCAAACGTAAGACCGAGTGCCCCGAGAAAGATAACGAGATCCCGTATCTTTCATCAAAATCATCCCTAGCCAAACGTAAGACCGAGTGCCCCGAGAAAGATAACGAGATCCCGTATCTTTCATCAATATTACCCCTAAGCCAAACGTAAGTCCGATCTCCCCCGAGAAAGATAACGAGATCCCGTATCTTTCATCAAAATTACCCCTAGCCAAACGTAAGACCGAGTGCCCCGAGAAAGATAACGAGATCCCGTATCTTTCATCGATATTACCCCCCTAGCCAAACGTAAGACCGAGTGCCCCGAGAAAGATAACGAGATCCCGTATCTTTCATCAGAATCATCCGACGGCAGTCAAACGTAAGACCGAGTGCCCCGAGAAAGATAACGAGATCCCGTATCTTTCATCAAAATCATCCAACGGCAGTCAAACGTAAGTCCGATCTCCCTGAGAAAGATAACGAGATCCCGTATCTTTCATCAATATTACCCCCGGCAGTCAAACGTAAGACCGAGTGCCCCGAGAAAGATAACGAGATCCCGTATCTTTCATCAAAATCATCCGACTAGCCAAACGTAAGACCGATTTCCCTGCACGAATACGTCCGATTTTCCTCAAAGAAAGGCTAACGAAATCCCCAAAGAAAGTTAACGGAATCCCAAAAGCCAACGGAATCTCGAGTAGATCTCGAACTACGAAAGGGCTTGATTCCCACTAGGGATACGTAGGTAGCCTATCATTAGGTCCAGCCCCTCGACCAGAACGGTCACCCTATCCTTCGGCAGCAGACAAAGTCCACCGAAAGGCCATTTCAAATTAAGGTCCGAGGCGCCTAAAAAGCCATCATCATCAAGGTTCGAGGCACCTAAAACGCCATCATCAAGATCCGAGGCACCTAAAAAGCCATCTCCAAGGTTCGAGGCACCTAAAACGCCATCTTCAAGGTTTGAGGCACCTAAGATGCTATCACTAGGAAAGCGATAAATCGCAATCATCCCCAGCAGAGACCGAAAATGGTCATCCCTATCCCCAGCAGAGCGGATACCCATCAGACCGAAAATGGTCATCTCTTATCCCCAGCAGAGTTTCTTTCCAGCAAACGACTGTAGAACTCGCTCATCAGGTTCGAGGCACCTAAAACGCCATCATCTCCAGGGTCAAAGACCCGAACTACGACTGGCTTGATTCCCACCCGGGATACGTAGGTAGCCTATCGCTAGGTTCAGCCACCCGATCACTCGATCATCCCGCCAAATATGGAGCCTTACTCTTATCGACGACCCCGCTTCCTTCGAAAGCGCCGTCGCCGAGGGGCTACTGTAAGTGCTCCAATTTGAGCTTGTTAGAATTTTCGTTAGAAAATTAACGAAAGTTATAACATTTCTAACAATTCCTAACAATCCTAACTTTTCTAACAAAGTGAGGGTAAAATGGGCATTGTTATTTAAGGTTAAACCTTAAAAAGAATCTTAAAAAAGAAAAACAAAAGAATAAAACCACAAATAGAAATGTTGGAAACATAATCTGGCCGGTCAATTTGAATTTTGAAAAGAAATATTCCCTTGTCCAAAGCCGGAGCCGCATTTAATGAACAAAGGCACGCCGAGGGGACTTGTCCGCGCGGATGAGTTTGCATTTTCGTGAGGGCTATAAATTGAGCCCTCCAAATACAAAAATAGGGAGGAAAAACACATTTTGCACCGAACCTCTCGGGCGAAATATAGAGAGAAAACAAAGGAGAATTCTTCAAGAATTGTCACCTTTTTCTCTCCAATCTTTCCCAACTCATACTCATCCACTCACTCTCATATTAAAGCCCTAAACACTCATACACTCAAGCCAAACACTCAAGAACACAAGGAAGATTGGTAAACCCTCCTCCTCCTAACCCTAAATCTCAACCATGCATGCATCTTCAAACTACAAAATGTAGTTCTTTCATCTTCTTGCTCTAGATCTAAGAAGATCACCATGGAAGACCATCTCCATGGATGATCTTCTACAAAGATCAAAATTATTTTTAAGCTTTCTTACTTTCTTGCAAAGAAAACTCATTTTCAAAACCCTAAAAACCATTTTCAAGCATAAAATCTTGATTTCAAAGGATAAAATTCCCCTTCCCAAGCAAATGAAGTGCTTAGTCCTAATGTACCCCAAGGATGGTTTGGTATAGTTGATTCACCACTAAAATGTATAGTGATCACTAACCAAAACCTAGGGAAATGGGGACAAGCATGGATGCAAAACCCCCCTTTAAATCATATTTTCTTTCTTGAGAAGTTGCTGTCCAGTAGCAATTTTCTCAGACCTCAGTCCATGGTCTTAATTTTTGGACACATATGAACTTGGAATTTGGTGTTGACTACAAAACACTTTTTGTAGCCAACATCCAGAGCTTTCCAGAAATATTTTTACTTTATTTTTTGGGTGAGTGAAACTCCTCTTTTCAAATTTTCTTTCAGAGGCTAGTTCATCAGCTTCTGGGAATCCAGATCTCATATCTGAGGTTTCCAGAAGGTTTTGACCCCTCAAATCTTCTCCAAAATGGAAAATTCCTTCGCACAAACCTTATTTAAGGTGTCTAGAACAACTTTCATTCTCTGAGTTTATCCAGATTATGAAGTTTTAAGACCCTTGAATCCATTTCAAAATCAAAGGTCCACTACCTTTTTCATTCTGGCAGAAATGGCTCTCAACTTCAAAAGGTCTTTTGAGTACCAAATCTCAATCAAAAAATCTTCCAAAAAATCATGGGATCAGTTTAAAGTCTTAAAAAGATATCCCAATTTTTACTTTTCTGAGTTTCAAAGTATTTTGGCCAAAACACACACACACACACACACACAAATGATTTTCAGCTTGGAAGACTCGTTTTACGAGGCGCGTCGGGTGCACACTAACGTCCTTCCCGACGCGTAACATGACCTCCGAACCTAAATCTCTGATCTCGGGCTTTTTTCAAAGTTTTGGCCCTCCAAATTAAAATGGCGTGGCGACTCCGTTGTCGTTGATTTTTTTCAAACAAAAATGGGAAAATTTTCGGATACACATCATCACAACAGGACACGTGTCCTGCATGCCACCTCCCTCTAGTCACTCGTCAATCACAAATCAAGGCCAAAAGACCAAAATAACCCTGGTTTGCAAGCCAAGTCCGGCCGGACTCACTGTGCAATTTTCCTGAAATTGCCAACAAGTCCTCCAGATTTCCAAAATTCCCAAAACCCCTGAAATTCAGTCCAAGTCCGGCCGGACTCCTACTGCAATTTTCACCCTATAAATAGAAGTTGCTGTCAAAGGCAAAAGGGAGGATTTTAACACCAAAAAATCACATACCCCACGGTCCAAACTGGTTTCCACCCCTCCCGAGCTCCCATTTTATCTCGATTCGCGTGAAACCTTCGTATTTCGATCAAATACGCACCCTACAACTTCGAAACAACCTTTCGAATAACTTTTCGTGTCCCGTGCACACCTCCCGAGCCAAAGGAGTCGACCCTAGGCATAGGTATAACTCCCTCTCTCTGAATCTTCCGTTCCGTCTCGGTTTACGCGCCAGTCGCTATAACTGTTTCGAACGTCATTGTCAAAATGTAGACGCCTCCGTCTAACGGGGTCCGATACGTTTTAGCCCCTCGATCCTCTTCTCTTTCCGTAAGAGAAGTAATCACGGGTTAAAACGGCGTTCCGACCCCGTTCCGTTTACTTTCACGTTATTTACAATTCCGAGCCGTTTGGCCTCGTTGATCGTCATTTACAATTCCGAGCCATTTGGCCTCGTTGATCGTCATTTACACTTCCGAGCCGTTTGGCCTCGTTGATCGTCATTTACACTTCCGAGCCGTTTGGCCTCGTTGATCGTCATTTACAATTCCGGATCGTTTGATTCCGTTGACACTGCTTTAAATACTGTCATTTACAAGTCCGATCCGTTTGGATTGTGATAGTATTTACTTTTCAAAAGTCCGAGTCGCAACCCGATTCGTTGATCGCATATCATTTAATACGCATTTTTCCCGTAAAAATCGTTAACAATGTAATGCCCGGTTCAAAACCGGAGTTCGTCCGTCGAACTCTCTTTCAAAACGCGTGACATGACGTTCGGCCTCCGAATGCTCATCTTCAAACTCAAAGCCGCCATTTGACACTTAAAATCATTTAATACGCATTTTTCTCATTCAAACGCTCGTCTTTTCAAACAAAGTCACCTAATCAACGTTTGTCATTCAAACCAAGATTAAGCTTGTCATTCAAGCCCCCATTTCAAAAGACACACACACACACACACACACACACGATTTCGAGAAAGGTAGAAAGACTCGTCATGCGAGGCGTTTCGGGCGATCTCGTAATACTCTACCCGAAACGTAACCTATCCTCCGAACCTAACAATCTCTGGTACAAAAAAGCTTTTTACTCGTTTTTGCTGCCAATAAAAATGATCCCCGTTTTCAAAGCCTTTTCCTAAGTTTTTGCTACCAATAAAAACGACACCATTTTCGCAATAGCCGTTTCTCAACGTTTGGGCTCAAAATACAAAACCGCGTGGCGACTCCTCATTCTGCTCCTTCCCGTGAAGCGAGGTCTCAGACACCAACCCCCCGCGAAAGACAACCGCCTTTTCCGCCGCGCCCCGCGCGCGAAAAAGATCGGGTAATTTCACTTACATATTCAAGAAAATAACATTGGTAAGAAGAATTTTTGCCCTCGTCATGGCCCCAAAATGCTTGCCCACCCCTCAAATGTAATCTGGTAGCTCTAAGTGATGTCTTCAAGTTCATTACATAATCATTATCTTCTTGTTCCGCTTGTATATTCATACATGTTCTAATACTTTGCTTAGAGTTCATGAGAGTGATACATTTTGCTTTACTTGCTAGATGAAAATCACTTTTAACATGTCTTTAAAGTGCCTCTCCAATTTTAGACCAACTACTAAAACCATCCTCTTTACCAACAATAGCTTCACCACCATACTTACTCACAACTTTAAACAAATAGCATGACAAACAAAATAAGGCATCTTTCGATTCACTATATTCCAACCATTCTTTATATTGACTAAAATACTCATGACGAAATTTTCGCTTTTTACCTGAGATAAAAGTGGTTGGATATTCTGATAAAATTGGTTGTTACGGGCCTATAACGATGTACGTTCTTCTAACTCTTTCAACATCCTCCGGATGAAAAACCGTGATTGCCTCCCTTTTCCCTGGATCACTTTGTAGTATCACATCTTTGCCTCGTAATCGTATTGTATGTTGAGATTTAATTGAAGCACTAGTAGGTTATGGTCCTTGTGTATCTTCAACAACTACCTCTTCTTGAGCAATTGGAACACTAGTGCTTGCTTTATTTCTTCTTGATTTTGTGAGGGGGTTGCGGAGGTGATGTATTCCATGGAGAAGCAAGTTTGGAGGCAGCAACAGGATCGGGGCTCTGTAGCGTGCCTGTTGCAAGTTTCTGCCGTGGGGGAGCACCAGCTCCCAAGGAGAGGGAGCACCTGCTCCCAAGAAGCCAAAATCAGCATCCAGTCACTGGAAGAAGGGAGCGCCCGCTCCCATAAAGGGGGAGCGCCCGCTCCCATGCCGCAGCAGTCAGACATAGTTTCCTTTTTCTTGCCTCTTGCGTTTGTTTTGGAATAGGATTGTTTTCCTTTTTGTTTTACTGTTTATTTTAGATTTCCTTTTTATTTTAGGACTCTTGTTTATGGTAGAAACTATAAATACTTTTTAGGATTATTGTATTGGTTACGTTCTATTTTGATTAATTGATTTTAGAATTGCTTGAGCATTCTTTTGGGTTAAACCCTAGCAGCCATTGTTGGCTGAGTTTGAAGGTGGATTCCTTCTGATTTGTTGAGATTTTCCATTAATTGGTTAATCCCTTGTTTGTGTTCCGCTGCGTTTACATCAGTTGGTATCAGAGCGAGGCTCAATCTAGGAAGATGGCAGGCTAAAACGGAAACAACAACGACGCTCTTCTTGCATTCCTTGAACGTATGAACCAAGAAGCACAGGAACGAGACCGTCAGGCTGTGATTCGCGATGAACAGGCTGCAGCTCGTCACGCTGATATGGTTAGGCTTTTGGAGGGTTTGGAGGTTGGTGGTTGCCGAAGGCAACGGGCAGGGGTTCGAGCACCTGCAGGAAATGAAGGGAACAATCGTTTTCGTCTGGCCGGAGGGGAGGATTCAGATTCTGAGGGTGAAGATGATTTAATCGCTGCACCTGCGAATCAGGCTCCTAAAATCAAAGTTGATCTACCCTTTTTCACAGGGGAGTTAGACATAGAAGAATTTACATATTGGCTTTCCGAGGTAGAAAAATATTTTGCCTTGATGAATGTTCCGGAAGAGAGGAAGGTGCCATATGTGGCCTACAAACTTCGTGGTGGTGCTTCGGCTTGGTGGGAACAGTTGAATAATCATCGTCGAAGGAATGGTAAGCTACCAATTCGCACATGTCAAAGGATGAAGACGGCGTTAAAACAACGATTCTTGCCCGCAGATTATGAGTAGTTGATCTATCAGAAATTCCTTGATTGCAGGCAAGATAATCGGACAGTCGATCAATACACGCACAAGTTTCATACACTGTCTGCGCGTACTGATTTGGGTGAATCGGAAGGGCAACAAACAGCAAGGTATGTTTCCGGTCTTCGTCCTAGCATTAAAAGTATGATTAAATTATATCCTGTGCATACACTTGAGGGGGCAATTTCTCGTGCCAAAACTGCGGAGGTTCAAGAAACTGAAATTGTAGCTCCTTCTGTTTCTTTATTTAATATGGGTAATAAGGGACAGTATTCGGGATCTAAATCACCTATAGTTGTTGAGAAATAAAAAATTACTGTTGCCAAAAGTGGGGATGATAAACAGGGACCCGTATTAGCTAAGCCGGTAGGGAAAAATACTACCAATCCCAATCCTTATGCTAAGACCTATGGAAATAAATGTTATCGTTGTAATTTGCCTGGACATATTTCTAGTAATTGTCCTAATCGAGGGCAAGTTAATATGGCTGATAAGGACGGGGATGAAGAGGTTAAGGAGTATTGGGAGGATTCGAACACTGATAATGAGGGGGATGAACATGGGACTTTTGTGTTTGAGAAGTTAACTTTGGCAGCTCCCTCGAATGTAGCTCCGAATAGACATAGGATTTTTTGTACTATTGGGTTGGTAAATGAGGAGAAGTTGAACATAATTGTGGATAGCGGGAGTTGTGATAATTTGATTCTAGGGGAACGGTTGATAAGATGAAATTGGAGGTCACGAAGCATCCAAAACCATATCATGTGGGGTGGATTAATGCTACGGGTAAACTCAAGGTCACTGAACAATGTTTAGTTCCTTTCTCAATTGGTAGATATAAGGATGAAGTTCTCTGTGATGTTGTTGACATGAGTGCTTGCCAATTGTTGCTCGGGAGACCTTGGCATTATGATGTTGATTCTATTCATAATGGGCGGACTAATGTGATCAGTTTCATGAAGGATGGCATCAAGTTTAATCTTTGCCCCATGCGAGCAAAAGGGGTGCATGCTTGTGAGGACCCCGACCCGGAACCTACACGTGTCCCGAATTTGGAGCGTCCTCAAACTAACCCAAAACTCCTAATACTTTAAAAACTTTGATTTAACTTCCAAACATAACCATTTCAAAATAATTCCACTCCTTCCACATTGAAGGAAAAGTTGACCAACCATGAAAATAATAAACTGTTTTAGTTACAAAAGGTATCAAATACAATATGGATTTAAAGTTTATGAATACAATCCTTTAAAAGAATTATGCTAACCAACACTTTCTACCCAATCTAAACATAACCCGACAATTCCCAAAATACCACTTCTAACTCCTTTCCGCCCTTACTCGGTCGGTCCACCTGTCTCGGGATCTAAAACAGTAAAGGGAGAGGGGTGAGAATAAATCTCAATGAGCTATTATGAATGCAAGCAAGATGTCATACAAGATGCAAAGACGTAGCATGGTAACACTTAACACATTATGAAAGCGGTAAACACCTTACGTTACCTCATTTTACCTTTCCCGTCTCGAACAATAAGTCGTACAACGTGGGAGTAAAACTCCACTCTTTGGTGAATTGCCTCCAAAGACATTCACCTCTTATAGGTCTCATGCCCCGTAGATCCATATAAGAAAGGATACCTATATTAGAGTATCCTACAATAATATCGTCCCTCCTTACAACGATCGCAACAGTGCAGTAAAGCTTTTTGGGTCAATACAAATCGTTAGCACGGCCCACTCCGTGGCCACAGAGTGGGAAGGGTCACCGGTATGACGAACCTTCAATCACTTATTGAACAAATCAATAATTGATTGAAATCCATCATACCCACCCGAACATAAACACGCTCAAGCACATAATAGATACTTGAGATAATCCACAAAACGGGATAACATATAATAACATGGTAATGTATACTCATGCCAATCAATACCATAATGCAACATTTAAGTAATACACTATGCATAATACCCTTAACGAGTATACATTCAAGTAAGGTATCCATATAACCACATAATCCATGCCGGGATACAATATATCAATACCAAATAATCCACAAAGGGAATAAACAATATAGCCACATGGTAAAATATACTCATGTTCAACCAATATCATAGTACAACATTTATTTAACACACTATGCACAATATAAACAATGTATATGAACTCAAGTAAGGCAAGGAAGTATCATTAATCCATCCTACACGTTCATTATACAATAATACTTAGCCTCTTTAAGGGTCTAAGTTGAATCTACCAAGTTGGAATCATAATTGTCTAGTTACTAAACTAGGTTAGCTAACGTTTTCCAAGCAACAATTAAAGTACTTCCACTATTCCATCTTGATCACTTAGAATGTCATTGTGAAGCCAAAGTATTCTACTTTAATCTAGGTTAAAGAGATTTCATTTTGGTTCGAGTTTGATTAGGTTTGAAATGTGCTCTAAAGTTGATACCTTGAAACCGGGCCAGGCACGACTCGTCCCCAGGGCACGACTCGTGCCCCTTTCGACCCTCTCTCGATTCTCGCGTCCCCTCACTCGGTCACGACTTCCCTTTATCCAAGGCACGACTCGTGACCCTCACATGGCACGACTCGTCCCCGAGGTCACGACTCGTGCCCTCGGCCCGTAAATGGTAAAACAAAGACAATCAACAACAATTTCTCAAAATCCCAAAGTTCCAACCAAAGGTATCCTAAGTTGATGAACCTAAAGGGCATTTCCAACTTTGGTAACCTCAATCTACTCATTTAGCTCCTTGGAATCATGTCTTAACCCTAGATCAATCCAACATCCATAAACCATAATATTTCTATAAAACTAACAAGGTTCTCAATCATCACAATCAATAGAACAACCACAATAACATTTATATTCATGATCATTCAAGGAAAGAAAAGGGTCATAATAACTCACTTACTAAGCCATGTAACCCAAAATGATTAAATCTTATATCATTTACCCTTTGAATCACTATCCATTTCACTATCACTTTTCAAGTATAAATTTCTTAATTTAGTTAACCCAAATAACATAAACCTAGATTATTCTCACATAATTTCCAACCCCTTCACTAATACATTTCAAGTTAAATTCCTTTAACTAACTTCACCCATTTCTCACAATCAAATCAACCTCTAAGAACCATAACATCCTTCCATGAGATAAATCAATTTCTCAACTTCCAAGAAGATTTCTAAGGCATTAAACTATCATTTAAATAATAATAACAACCTCAAATCATTGATGAGCATACAAAGAAAGGAAGTCATAATAACTCACTTTAAAAATCGGAGATGGATCAAGGATTTCTTTAGCTTGATGAACTCCTCTTGGTCTCCCGATTCCAAAAGTGCTCCCGGATTGAAAAATGGTGAAGATTTGAGCTTGGATTCAAAGCTTGGATGGAGGGCTTCAATGGAGTTCCTCTAGTCTTTCTCTAGGAAGGAAATGGGATGAATGAAGGAGAAGGAGGAAGGAGTATAAAATGGATAAAGGTGGAGGGGGGGGGCCGGTCCAAGGAGGGGAGAAGGGGAGGGCTTTAGGGGAGTTGTCCCCCACCAAAATATCCCCTACCAAAGACTCTTCCATAAATTTAAATTAATTCTCCCAATCCATAACATTTTATTTGTCCATTTTATTACCACTCCAATCTATTACTTTATTTATTTCTAATTATTATTTTTCCTTTAGAACACTATTTATTTCCTTATCATTTTATCCTAATATAAGAAATTTAAAGATATAAAATAAACACATAAGGTTGATATTAATTTTAAAAGTATATAATGTTATACTAAAATTGTGTCTAGGGTTAGGGTCGTCACACTCACTCCCCCTTAAAGAAAATTCGTCCCGAATTTGACTGTCACTTACCTAACTGATCAACCCGCATCGGTTACAAGTATACATCCAACTTCAATTTCCAAATAGTCTCTTCAATGTTGTGATTCTTCTTCCAAAGAAATTAAATTTCTAATTCCATTAATAATATGATGTTACCACTTAATGATCCAAGCATACTATGCAAATATCACTAACACGAATTTTCCGATCTCAATGAAAATATAAATAATTAAAGTATTACAACTTAGGTCACCAAATACATTACAATATCACATTAAAACTTCAAATACTCTACAATTTGCTCCAAGTCAGTCTATAAGCCAAATCACCCACCCTTTCTAAAACTTCAAATGGATTAACAAATTTTTTTTTTTGCGCCAATCTACCTTAGGCCTTTCTTCTCTAACCTCAACCCAACAAATTAGAGATCGATATTTTCTTCCCAAACTATGCCTCATACGGTTTTATCTCAATGTTAGAATGATAACTACTATTATACGCACTTACCACTGGTAACTATTCGTACTATTGACGACTAACATCCATTGCATATGCTCGTAGCCTATTCTCAATAATAAGTAATGATTCCTCAAATTTTCACAAGGTTAAATTTAATAGCCTTCCTACACTCCAAATAGATCTTCCCAAATGAATGACTATCCAATCTTTTTAATACTATGGGGTTTATACAATCAACTATCCCCTAACATATGAGAGGACTTTATCAATAACATTTCATCAAGCTATATATATAACGAGTAGAAAATGTAATTCAATTTTCTATAGTAAAATAACATACCCTTCATTACTCCCAATGCAACTAATTCACAAAATCTATAGTGTTAAAACTCTCAAGTTCAACCTAGAACTCTAAATATTTTAATAAATCTTCTAACGTCAACATTCTATTATCACAATTCAATGTTCCAATTATGTTCAGGACTAGTGACAAATCAATATTCAAATTGA
Organism: Adenophora triphylla var. japonica; assembly: GCA_022495995.1. NCBI lineage: Eukaryota > Viridiplantae > Streptophyta > Magnoliopsida > Asterales > Campanulaceae > Adenophora > Adenophora triphylla. The sequence continues at coordinate 22,581 of JAFEMH010007788.1, forward strand.
ATGGTTGGCCGCCCACAACGGAGCCGATCCAACTCCAAAACAAAACCGAGTCTATTGTGACCGACACAATAATAACCCCACATTTATCAAATCATTTCTTGGACCAACACTTGAATACAGTTAATCATTATAGGGAAACTAGGTTGCCTTGTTACTTGCTTCTGTACGAACTATAACTTTAAAATAACATGTCTTTCGAAATTTTACAACATCCTTCAGAATTCCAAATGATAATAATAAAAGAGATCCAAAGAGACCCGAATGGTTTACTTATTTAAAACCGGCCCATACCAGTTTTAATTAACCAAACCACTCAGAAATTTCAAAGGATTGATAAGCTAATCAAAATAACTCGAGTGATTTAATTATCTACAACCGTCCCATACCAGTGGTAGATAGTTAAATTACTCACAGATTTTAATTTACACGAAAATGGTTTACTGACCTTATTAAATCAACTATCCCCGAAGGGCACAATTGCTTACACAGAGGTCCAATATATATTCCAAAGTTTTAAAACACCTTTAAAACAATTTTAACAAAATATTCTCGATTGACCTCTATTTATAGTGTAGCCACCACTCATACTATTTAGACTTAGTTAATTTCTCTCTAAGAAAACACAATCTCGCAATACTATTACTATCCCGATAAATAACACTTAAAACAATCATTAAGATTATAAACTAGGTAAATCATCCTCAAATTGCGATTACGCCTTAATAGTACTGTAACTAACTTACCTCTCGATAACCATCAACAACTCAAAATTCACATAACGCCAATACCTACCGAACACCACACTAATTCCTCATATGAGTCACGCAACTAAGTCAACCTATAGGGTGAAACCATCCTCATTTTATTTACTCAACTAATGATAATCGTCTCTCAAAACAATCCAGATACATATATTATCAATTCCTGAAGTTGATCCTATAAGTCACCAATAACTACATCTATTACACTTCTTCATATTTACCCTATTTACTCCTCCATAACCAACACATCACCCCAGACCAAAACGGTCATACTAGATACAAATGTTGTCTTAAGTACATCCTTACAACAATTATTCTCTACAATCGTAACACTCCGAAAATTTCAACTAATAACCATTTGGCAATCCTACTAGTTTCTAAAATCAGTCATACAATTCATCAACAAGGAATAACGAATACTTATTCTTCACAGATACCTATTTGAGATCTCTCAATCTATGGATAACCACCAAGTATCATCTTTTCTAAATACAGTAACAATTTATCTCTTCGAGAATCGCTAAGCTAGTTATCTTCTTTATCACTTAATTTCTTAAGTTGAATCATCGATTCCCTCATCCCAACTTGTATACTCTATCTAGGAATCCGAATACCGAAATAGTGACTTATATCCACTCAGCTTCAATACCCTGGTATGATACCTGATGAAAACCCATTTTTGAAACTCACTTGAAAAACACCACTTAGTCAACTTATAGGGTGATATTACTTACAAAAATATCTGATTTCCTATTCAATTTAGTAGCAAGAATTCAATCAACCTCTCCTTAGAGGATACTTATAGCACCTAAGGCAAAGATACATTAGTTCCATAAGATCTCTTACTCGCGATAATTTATAACTCATATAATCTCACTTAGACTATCACTTTCAATACTAGTCTTCATATATCTAGTCTCCCCACGAGACACCAATGCATAATTACTTACACAAGTACACAACCATAAATCTCTCTTAATTAGGCCATACTTTAGACAATTACGCGTATGTGACATAATATCAATTAATAATTTACCCGACTCAATTACACGCAGAGGTAAATCAAACGTAGATAAGGAGACTCGCTTCTTGCGACGATCCTCCTCGAAACACAACAACTACTCAATTAATTCAGGTTAACATAACGATGATTCACGGATAGGTAACTCGACCAAATCCACCGGCAATACATGCCCACTTAATCACAATTACCAAGATAATTAAGGATGATTCGAGGTACGACCCCATCGGAGTAGAACCTCCAACACATAAGGCAACTCTTAGGCCAATTATGCAAATAAAAGATAAAATGTAATGCCACGAGAGAACGAATGAACAGGGATTTATAAAAGTATGAACCCTAACTCCTGAGACAGGTAAAATACCTCAAATGATGGTGGAGGAATCTATCTTTCCTTAACTCACCTTTCCTTGATTTCTTGGATGGTCAATATCATTTCCTGTCTTTGATCAAATTCCTGCGTTAAACTCTCGACGTAAGTTATCGCACACTCTCACTCAGCTAGACTCTACCCGAGAACTCTAACCGAGCTCTGATACCAACTGTGAGGACCCCGACCCGGAACCTACACGTGTCCCGAATTTGGAGCGTCCTCAAACTAACCCAAAACTCCTAATACTTTAAAAACTTTGATTTAACTTCCAAACATAACCATTTCAAAATAATTCCACTCCTTCCACATTGAAGGAAAAGTTGACCAACCATGAAAATAATAAACTGTTTTAGTTACAAAAGGTATCAAATACAATATGGATTTAAAGTTTATGAATACAATCCTTTAAAAGAATTATGCTAACCAACACTTTCTACCCAATCTAAACATAACCCGACAATTCCCAAAATACCACTTCTAACTCCTTTCCGCCCTTACTCGGTCGGTCCACCTGTCTCGGGATCTAAAACAGTAAAGGGAGAGGGGTGAGAATAAATCTCAATGAGCTATTATGAATGCAGCAAGATGTCATACAAGATGCAGCACGTAGCATGGTAACACTTAACACATTATGAAAGCGGTAAACACCTTACGTTACCTCATTTTACCTTTTCCCGTCTCGAACAATAAGTCGTACAACGTGGGAGTAAAACTCCACTCTTTGGTGAATTGCCTCCAAAGACATTCACCTCTTATAGGTCTCATGCCCCGAGAGATCCATATAAGAAAGGATACCTATATTAGAGTATCCCACAATAATATCGTCCCTCCTTACAACGATCGCAACAGTGCAGTAAAGCTTGGGTCAATACAGGTCGTTGCACGGCCCCACTCCGTGGCCACGAGTGGGGAAGGGTCACCGGTATGACGAACCTTCAATCACTTATTGAACAAATCAATAATTGATTGAAATCCATCATACCCACCCGAACATAAACACGCTCAAGCACATAATAGATACTTGAGATAATCCACAAAACGGGATAACATATAATAACATGGTAATGTATACTCATGCCAATCAATACCATAATGCAACATTTAAGTAATACACTATGCATAATACCCTTTAACGAGTATACATTCAAGTAAGGTATCCATATAACCACATAATCCATGCCTAGGGATACAATATATCAATACCAAATAATCCACAAAGGAATAAAAAATATAGCAAAATGGTAAAATATACTCATGTTCAAACAATATCATAGTACAACATTTATTTAACACAATATGCACAATATAAACAATGTATATGAACTCAAGTAAGGCAAGGAAGTATCATTAATCCATCCTACACGTTCATTATACAATAATACTTAGCCTCTTTAAGGGTCTAAGTTGAATCTACCAAGTTGGAATCATAATTGTCTAGTTACTAAACTAGGTTAGCTAACGTTTTCCAAGCAAATTAAAGTACTTCCACTATTCCATCTTGATCACTTAGAATGTCATTGTGAAGCCAAAGTATTCTACTTTAATCTAGGTTAAAGAGATTTCATTTTGGTTCGAGTTTGATTAGGTTTGAACAGCCTCTAAAGTTGATACCTTGAAACCGGGCGGGCACGACTCGTCCCCCAGTGGCACGACTCGTGCCCCTTTCGACCCCTCTCTCGATTCCGCGTCCCCTCACCGGTCACGACTTCCCTTTATCCAAGGCACGACTCGTGACCCTCACATGGCACGACTCGTCCCTGAGGTCACGACTCGTGCCCTCGGCCCAGAAATGGTAAAACAGCACAATCAACAACAATTTCTCAAAATCCCAAAGTTCCAACCAAAGGTATCCTAAGTGATGAACCTAAAGGGCATTTCCAACTTTGGTAACCTCAATCTACTCATTTAGCTCCTTGGAATCATGTCTTAACCCTAGATCAATCCAACATCCATAAACCATAATATTTCTATAAAACTAACAAGGTTCTCAATCATCACAATCAATAGAACAACCACAATAACATTTATATTCATGATCATTCAAGGAAAGAAAAGGGTCATAATAACTCACTTACTAAGCCATGTAACCCAAAATGATTAAATCTTATATCATTTACCCTTTGAATCACTATCCATTTCACTATCACTTTTCAAGTATAAATTTCTTAATTTAGTTAACCCAAATAACATAAACCTAGATTATTCTCACATAATTTCCAACCCCTTCACTAATACATTTCAAGTTAAATTCCTTTAACTAACTTCACCCATTTCTCACAATCAAATCAACCTCTAAGAACCATAACATCCTTCCATGAGATAAATCAATTTCTCAACTTCCAAGAAGATTTCTAAGGCATTAAACTATCATTTAAATAATAATAACAACCTCAAATCATTGATGAGCATACAAAGAAAGGAAGTCATAATAACTCACTTTAAAAATCGGAGATGGATCAAGGATTTCTTTAGCTTGATGAACTCCTCTTGGTCTCCCGATTCCAAAAGTGCTCCCGGATTGAAAAATGGTGAAGATTTGAGCTTGGATTCAAAGCTTGGATGGAGGGCTTCAATGGAGTTCCTCTAGTCTTTCTCTAGGAAGGAAATGGGATGAATGAAGGAGAAGGAGGAAGGAGTATAAAATGGATAAAGGAGGAGGGGGGGGCCGGTCCAAGGAGGGGAGAAGGGGAGGGCTTTAGGGGAGTTGTCCCCCACCAAAATATCCCCTACCAAAAACTCTTCCATAAATTTAAATTAATTCTCCCAATCCATAACATTTTATTTGTTCATTTTATTACCACTCCAATCTATTACTTTATTTATTTCTAATTATTATTTTTCCTTTAGAACACTATTTATTTCCTTATCATTTTATCCTAATATAAGAAATTTAAAGATATAAAATAAACACATAAGGTTGATATTAATTTTAAAAGTATATAATGTTATACTAAAATTGTGTCTAGGGTTAGGGTCGTCACACTCACTCCCCCTTAAAGAAAATTCGTCCCGAATTTGACTGTCACTTACCTAACTGATCAACCCGCATCGGTTACAAGTATACATCCAACTTCAATTTCCAAATAGTCTCTTCAATGTTGTGATTCTTCTTCCAAAGAAATTAAATTTCTAATTCCATTAATAATATGACGTTACCACTTAATGATCCAAGCATACTATGCAAATATCACTAACACGAATTTTCCGATCTCAATGAAAATATAAATAATTAAAGTATTACAACTTAGGTCACCAAATACATTACAATATCACATTAAAACTTCAAATACTCTACAATTTGCTCCAAGTCAGTCTATAAGCCAAATCACCCACCCTTTCTAAAACTTCAAATGGATTAACAAATTTTTTTTTTGCGCCAATCTACCTTAGGCCTTTCTTCTCTAACCTCAACCCAACAAATTAGAGATCGATATTTTCTTCCCAAACTATGCCTCATACGGTTTTATCTCAATGTTAGAATGATAACTACTATTATACGCACTTACCACTGGTAACTATTCGTACTATTGACGACTAACATCCATTGCATATGCTCGTAGCCTATTCTCAATAATAAGTAATGATTCCTCAAATTTTCACAAGGTTAAATTTAATAGCCTTCCTACACTCCAAATAGATCTTCCCAAATGAATGACTATCCAATCTTTTTAATACTATGGGGTTTATACAATCAACTATCCCCTAACATATGAGAGGACTTTATCAATAACATTTCATCAAGCTATATATATAACGAGTAGAAAATGTAATTCAATTTTCTATAGTAAAATAACATACCCTTCATTACTCCCAATGCAACTAATTCACAAAATCTATAGTGTTAAAACTCTCAAGTTCAACCTAGAACTCTAAATATTTTAATAAATCTTCTAACGTCAACATTCTATTATCACAATTCAATGTTCCAATTATGTTCAGGACTAGTGACAAATCAATATTCAAATTGAATGGTTGGCCGCCCACAACGGAGCCGATCCAACTCCAAAACAAAACCGAGTCTATTGTGACCGACACAATAATAACCCCACATTTATCAAATCATTTCTTGGACCAACACTTGAATACAGTTAATCATTATAGGGAAACTAGGTTGCCTTGTTACTTGCTTCTGTACGAACTATAACTTTAAAATAACATGTCTTTCGAAATTTTACAACATCCTTCAGAATTCCAAATGATAATAATAAAAGAGATCCAAAGAGACCCGAATGGTTTACTTATTTAAAACCGGCCCATACCAGTTTTAATTAACCAAACCACTCAGAAATTTCAAAGGATTGATAAGCTAATCAAAATAACTCGAGTGATTTAATTATCTACAACCGTCCCATACCAGTGGTAGATAGTTAAATTACTCACAGATTTTAATTTACACGAAAATGGTTTACTGACCTTATTAAATCAACTATCCCCGAAGGGCACAATTGCTTACACAGAGGTCCAATATATATTCCAAAGTTTTAAAACACCTTTAAAACAATTTTAACAAAATATTCTCGATTGACCTCTATTTATAGTGTAGCCACCACTCATACTATTTAGACTTAGTTAATTTCTCTCTAAGAAAACACAATCTCGCAATACTATTACTATCCCGATAAATAACACTTAAAACAATCATTAAGATTATAAACTAGGTAAATCATCCTCAAATTGCGATTACGCCTTAATAGTACTGTAACTAACTTACCTCTCGATAACCATCAACAACTCAAAATTCACATAACGCCAATACCTACCGAACACCACACTAATTCCTCATATGAGTCACGCAACTAAGTCAACCTATAGGGTGAAACCATCCTCATTTTATTTACTCAACTAATGATAATCGTCTCTCAAAACAATCCAGATACATATATTATCAATTCCTGAAGTTGATCCTATAAGTCACCAATAACTACATCTATTACACTTCTTCATATTTACCCTATTTACTCCTCCATAACCAACACATCACCCCAGACCAAAACGGTCATACTAGATACAAATGTTGTCTTAAGTACATCCTTACAACAATTATTCTCTACAATCGTAACACTCCGAAAATTTCAACTAATAACCATTTGGCAATCCTACTAGTTTCTAAAATCAGTCATACAATTCATCAACAAGGAATAACGAATACTTATTCTTCACAGATACCTATTTGAGATCTCTCAATCTATGGATAACCACCAAGTATCATCTTTTCTAAATACAGTAACAATTTATCCTTACTGAGAATCGCTAAGCTAGTTATCTTCTTTATCACTTAATTTCTTAAGTTGAATCATCGATTCCCTCATCCCAACTTGTATACTCTATCTAGGAATCCGAATACCGAAATAGTGACTTATATCCACTCAGCTTCAATACCCCCGGTATGATGCACCGATGAAAACCCATTTTTGAAACTCACTTGAAAAACACCACTTAGTCAACTTATAGGGTGATATTACTTACAAAAATATCTGATTTCCTATTCAATTTAGTAGCAAGAATTCAATCAACCTCTCCTTAGAGGATACTTATAGCACCTAAGGCAAAGATACATTAGTTCCATAAGATCTCTTACTCGCGATAATTTATAACTCATATAATCTCACTTAGACTATCACTTTCAATACTAGTCTTCATATATCTAGTCTCCCCACGAGACACCAATGCATAATTACTTACACAAGTACACAACCATAAATCTCTCTTAATTAGGCCATACTTTAGACAATTACGCGTATGTGACATAATATCAATTAATAATTTACCCGACTCAATTACACGCAGAGGTAAATCAAACGTAGATAAGGAGACTCGCTTCTTGCGACAGTCCTCCTCAAACACAACAACTACTCAATTAATTCAGGTTAACATAACGATGATTCACGGATAGGTAACTCGACCAAATCCACCGGCAATACATGCCCACTTAATCACAATTACCAAGATAATTAAGGATGATTCGAGGTACGACCCCATCGGAGTAGAACCTCCAACACATAAGGCAACTCTTAGGCCAATTATGCAAATAAAAGATAAAATGTAATGCCACGAGAGAACGAATGAACAGGGATTTATAAAAGTATGAACCCTAACTCCTGAGACAGGTAAAATACCTCAAATGATGGTGGAGGAATCTATCTTTCCTTAACTCACCTTTCCTTGATTTCTTGGATGGTCAATATCATTTCTGTCTTTGATCAAATTCCTGCGTTAAACTCTCGACGTAAGTTATCGCACACTCTCACTCGGCCTAGACTCTACCCGAGAACTCTAACCGAGCTCGATACCAACTGTGAGGACCCCGACCCGGAACCTACACGTGTCCCGAATTTGGAGCGTCCTCAAACTAACCCAAAACTCCTAATACTTTAAAAACTTTGATTTAACTTCCAAACATAACCATTTCAAAATAATTCCACTCCTTCCACATTGAAGGAAAAGTTGACCAACCATGAAAATAATAAACTGTTTTAGTTACAAAAGGTATCAAATACAATATGGATTTAAAGTTTATGAATACAATCCTTTAAAAGAATTATGCTAACCAACACTTTCTACCCAATCTAAACATAACCCGACAATTCCCAAAATACCACTTCTAACTCCTTTCCGCCCTTACTCGGTCGGTCCACCTGTCTCGGGATCTAAAACAGTAAAGGGAGAGGGGTGAGAATAAATCTCAATGAGCTATTATGAATGCAGCAAGATGTCATACAAGATGCAGCACGTAGCATGGTAACACTTAACACATTATGAAAGCGGTAAACACCTTACGTTACCTCATTTTACCTTTCCCGTCTGAACAATAAGTCGTACAACGTGGGAGTAAAACTCCACTCTTTGGTGAATTGCCTCCAGCACATTCACCTCTTATAGGTCTCATGCCCCAGAGATCCATATAAGAAAGGATACCTATATTAGAGTATCCCACAATAATATCGTCCCTCCTTACAACGATCGCAACAGGTCTGTAAAGCTTTTTGGGTCAATACAGTCGTTAGCACAGCCCCACTCCGTGGCCACAGAGTGGGGAAGGGTCACCGGTATGACGAACCTTCAATCACTTATTGAACAAATCAATAATTGATTGAAATCCATCATACCCACCCGAACATAAACACGCTCAAGCACATAATAGATACTTGAGATAATCCACAAAACGGGATAACATATAATAACATGGTAATGTATACTCATGCCAATCAATACCATAATGCAACATTTAAGTAATACACTATGCATAATACCCTTAACGAGTATACATTCAAGTAAGGTATCCATATAACCACATAATCCATGCCGGGATACAATATATCAATACCAAATAATCCACAAAGGGAATAAACAATATAGCCACATGGTAAAATATACTCATGTTCAACCAATATCATAGTACAACATTTATTTAACACACTATGCACAATATAAACAATGTATATGAACTCAAGTAAGGCAAGGAAGTATCATTAATCCATCCTACACGTTCATTATACAATAATACTTAGCCTCTTTAAGGGTCTAAGTTGAATCTACCAAGTTGGAATCATAATTGTCTAGTTACTAAACTAGGTTAGCTAACGTTTTCCAAGCAACAATTAAAGTACTTCCACTATTCCATCTTGATCACTTAGAATGTCATTGTGAAGCCAAAGTATTCTACTTTAATCTAGGTTAAAGAGATTTCATTTTGGTTCGAGTTTGATTAGGTTTGAACAGCTCTAAAGTTGATACCTTGAAACCGAGGCCAGGCACGACTCGTCCCCCAGGGGCACGACTCGTGCCCCTTTGACCCCTCTCTGATTCTGGCGTCCCCTCACTGGTCACGACTTCCCTTTATCCAAGGCACGACTCGTGACCCTCACATGGCACGACTCGTCCCTGAGGTCACGACTCGTGCCCTCGGCCCAGAAATGGTAAAACAGCACAATCAACAACAATTTCTCAAAATCCCAAAGTTCCAACCAAAGGTATCCTAAGTGATGAACCTAAAGGGCATTTCCAACTTTGGTAACCTCAATCTACTCATTTAGCTCCTTGGAATCATGTCTTAACCCTAGATCAATCCAACATCCATAAACCATAATATTTCTATAAAACTAACAAGGTTCTCAATCATCACAATCAATAGAACAACCACAATAACATTTATATTCATGATCATTCAAGGAAAGAAAAGGGTCATAATAACTCACTTACTAAGCCATGTAACCCAAAATGATTAAATCTTATATCATTTACCCTTTGAATCACTATCCATTTCACTATCACTTTTCAAGTATAAATTTCTTAATTTAGTTAACCCAAATAACATAAACCTAGATTATTCTCACATAATTTCCAACCCCTTCACTAATACATTTCAAGTTAAATTCCTTTAACTAACTTCACCCATTTCTCACAATCAAATCAACCTCTAAGAACCATAACATCCTTCCATGAGATAAATCAATTTCTCAACTTCCAAGAAGATTTCTAAGGCATTAAACTATCATTTAAATAATAATAACAACCTCAAATCATTGATGAGCATACAAAGAAAGGAAGTCATAATAACTCACTTTAAAAATCGGAGATGGATCAAGGATTTCTTTAGCTTGATGAACTCCTCTTGGTCTCCCGATTCCAAAAGTGCTCCCGGATTGAAAAATGGTGAAGATTTGAGCTTGGATTCAAAGCTTGGATGGAGGGCTTCAATGGAGTTCCTCTAGTCTTTCTCTAGGAAGGAAATGGGATGAATGAAGGAGAAGGAGAAGGAGGAAGGAGTATAAAATGGATAAAGGAGGAGGGGGGGCCGGTCCAAGGAGGGGAGAAGGGGAGGGCTTTAGGGGAGTTGTCCCCCACCAAAATATCCCCTACCAAAAACTCTTCCATAAATTTAAATTAATTCTCCCAATTCATAATATTTTATTTGTCCATTTTATTACCACTCCAATCTATTACTTTATTTATTTCTAATTATTATTTTTCCTTTAGAACACTATTTATTTCCTTATCATTTTATCCTAATATAAGAAATTTAAAGATATAAAATAAACACATAAGGTTGATATTAATTTTAAAAGTATATAATGTTATACTAAAATTGTGTCTAGGGTTAGGGTCGTCACAATGCTAGCAAAGGAAGTGGGAAGGGTATTATTTCCTTGTGTGTTCCCAAATATTGTATTTCAGGTACCACTAAAGTTGTGGACAAAGTTGTTGTTGCACGAGGGACTACGAAAAACACTACAACTCGGGCAAAATCATCAGTCAAAAAGACGGCTCCGGTACAAGCTGCAAGAAGGCCAAAGAAGGAGGTTTCAAAGACCAAGTCCATGCCAATTCCTGCCACAAGACGTTGTTCTTATTTGGGTCGTGATTCGGGGACGAATCTTTTTCAAGTGGGAGTGAATGATGTATTCCATGGAGAAGCAAGTTTGGAGGCAGCAGCAGGATCGGGGCTCTGTAGCGTGCCTGTTGCAAGTTTCTGTCGTGGGGGAGCGCCAGCTCCCAAGGAGAGGGAGCACCTGCTCCCAAGAAGCCAAAATCAGCATCCAGTCACTGGAAGAAGGGAGCGCCCGCTCCCATGCCACAGCAGTCAGACGTAGTTTCCTTTTTCTTGCCTCTTGCGTTTGTTTTGGAATAGGATTGTTTTCCTTTTTGTTTTACTGTTTATTTTAGATTTCCTTTTTATTTTAGGACTCTTGTTTATGGTAAAAACTATAAATACTTTTTAGGATTATTGTATTGGTTACGTTCTATTTTGATTAATTGATTTTAGAATTGCTTGAGCATTCTTTTGGGTTAAACCCTAGCAGCCATTGTTGGCTGAGTTTGAAGGTGGATTCCTTCTGATTTGTTGATATTTTCCATTAATTGGTTAATCCCTTGTTTGTGTTCCGCTGCGTTTACATCAGGAGGGGGGTTTGATCGCCCATTCTATGGTACCGGAGAGGTCAGCGGCGGGGAGGGAGGCGGCGATGAGGCTGCCGGAGTGTCGGCGAAGTCAAGGAGTCAAGGAGGGAGGAGACGCAGGAAGGAGTAACGGAGGGCTGCTTGTTTTTTTCTGTCTCTGATTTTTAGAGCAGCGTTCCAAATTATCTATTAATCCTTTCTTTTTTTCCAAAGCAAAAACGACGTCGTTTTGTAAAAAAAAAAATTGGTGGTGCATGTGGAGGAAGTATATTTTCTTTTTCTTTGGACATGTAATAAGTCTAGTAATGTGTTTGATGGGTTAGTGTGTAATTTAATACGGATATGTAATAGACTTGGTTTTCAAATTAGGGTTGATTGGCTTGTTACACCCATTGACCCGATTTCCATTTGAGCAATCAATTCATCTATGGGTGTGGGTGCCGGCCGGTGGCGATTATAGTTGGACCGGTGGGTGGTAGGGAGGGAGTTGAGGTTCAACTATTTGTTTAAAATTTCTAGAAGCAAAAGCTGTCAAGGGAGGGCGAGGGGCCAACTTTCTTCAATGCCCACACTGCTTACAAAATTAATTCCTTTGTACTCCCTCCGTCCCTAAATGTTTGTCCCATTTCCCCTTTTCCTTTGTCCCAAAAAGTTAGTCTCATTTTCAAAATTAAAGCTTCAAAATCACTAAATTTTCAAAACTTGTAACATTTAGGGACGGAGTATTACATAACGGCGGTGTATATTATCAATCATTTTCAAAGCGTTCGTAAAAATAACCAAAATTAAAGCTTCAAAATCATTAAATTAAAATATTTGAAAAGTCAAATGGGACAAACATTTAGGGACGGAGGGAGTAATTAATTTAAATGTTGTACAATTGTGGTGGCATACTTTTTTGCGTGTAACACACTAGACAGGGCAAATGTCGTAATTATCATATTTTATTTTAAATTTTGATTTTTTAAATTTAAAAATTTTATATTATTCAAATTTAAATTTAAGTATTTGCATTTAACCCCTCAAGAACTAATACGCATTTTAAACTGATCAATTTCATCAATCATGTGCAAATCACATGTGTCTTTACTGATTATTATTTTATAACGTCTTTGTGCTAAAATTTCCCATCAAAAGTGAAGATCAATTTATTTTTCATGTCAAGGATAAATAAATTAATAGTTTAAGGCATTTCTTAATAAGAAAAACCCAATTAAAAATTAAAAAAAACAAAACAAAAATTACCGCTCAAATTACCTTTAGATTGATTAATTATCCAAATGAACGTCTAAAAACTGTTATTAATAGTAATTATAATGGTGTATCAATGACAAATTTTAAATTTTCATTAGGATAATTAAATCAACCTAAAAATGTTATTCAAAGTAACTTCGTGTTAATGACATAAAAAAGTGGAAAGATCATTTCGGAAGGAGGGAGTATAATTTGAAGAGCTAAAGGCAGGATGGTAACACTTTGGGGACTACGATCCATATGCACATTCAATTTCTGTGAATATTGAATAACTATAAGATCTCCAGTTATACAAGTAAATACAGAATACATAGAGCACAATGTACAAAACTTAGAAACATTTGTTTCGCTACAAGATATCATTTCTGGAAAATTGATGGCACTTAGAATTTGAGATCAATCGTTCCAACGCTTCCATTATGAAGGTAAATGAAGGACGGTCCTTCGGATCACTGCATGGCAAGCCCAGTTTACCATACATTATGATAAAAAGAAAAAAAAAAAAAAAAAAGACTGCATATTGGACGGATTGTTAACTTGGGACGTTTAATCCAATATAGAAATAAAGCATTTATCGACTTACTTTGCCCAACAGGCCTCAATCAACGCAGCTACATGGGGATTTACATGGCTAGGTATTTCAAGCCTTTTGTTCATGAATGCAACGGCTCCCACAACCTATAAGAAATTATAGTTTCTCAAGTCTCTAGTTATTTAAATTTTATCATTACAACCATTACTGAAGTAAAACACATTATTTAAGAACGTTGACAAGTTAAATGCAACATTTGTTATATATGGAGATACCGTGAGTATAGTTCACCTGTAACGCAGTCAAATTACTCCAAGGATGTTGAAGAGTGACAATTTCCCATAGTATGACACCAAAGCTGTAAATGTCGGATTTTTCATTTGATTGCTCAGTGCGTAGAACTTCTGGCGCCATCCATTCGGGCTAAGGGTAGTAAACATGAAGAAGTATTAACAATTTAAGCCACTTCCATCATATCTGTAAAGAATGGTACTCACTACATCCCAAAATGAATATCCAAAAAGTTCAAAATTGCTGTTGATCAAGAGCAAATTTGAAATTTTTTGATCAAGAGAAAGAATGGTAGATGCTAAGCATCCAAGACTTACTGTCCCTGCGGCTGTTTTTGATGAAAGGTAAGTATTCGCTTTGGAACGCGAAAGGCCAAAGTCGCATACCTAAGTCATGAAGGAAAAATTTAAGTTGTAATTGTGCCTGCCAAGAAGAGTGAGAAAAAACAGAAAAGGGGGTTCCATCTGCCAAACTGATACAAAAGAAATATCACCAAAAACACCACCTCTTGGAATAACTTTAGGGAAAAAAAAAGCCATTCTTAATAAAACCAGTAATGGCTACCAAGTGGAACAGCAATCAGTAATAAGCTGTCCTGTCCAAGTAACAGCCTAGGACCCAAAAACAATTAATTTCCTAACAGCCCCAGCAAAATGAGAAGTTTAATAACCGGAAGAACAAAATTACAAAAAATATGAATAAGGGAGGACAAGAAATGGAGGTAGTATATGTATTTCAAATATGTACTAGAAAGGAATCAAATTATTACCTTTACTGTATATTTATCATCTACTAACAAGTTTGGAGACTTGAGGTCACGGTGAACAATGGGAGGTTTCAGCTGATGAAGATAATTCATACCCTTTGCCTGAAAGATGAAACAGCAAGCTTTAGAACCTCATAATTATTAAATAACTTCTGTTGAATAATGTTGTATGAAGTACTTTTTTTGGCAGCTGTCCAATTACACAAGGTCTTAGGTTCGAGTCTACTCACTTGCATTTTTCCCCCATAATTGTTTGTGCACATGCTGAAGCTCGATTTGGTTCGTGACACACCTCAATCTATATCTCCAAAGGAGTGGGGGCACATGTAAAGAGGAGTGCTAACCCTATTGGTAGTCTCTCTCTCAGCTTAAGTTTTTATGTGAGTTAGCTACTTGACAATTTGTGAACACTTTGATGATGACAATGTGCTTTGACTAGGAGTGTTGACGTACCATTATGTTGGAAGAAGAAAAACAGAAAAGTGTACAAGGAAAGTGCTTGATTCGTCAATGGAGGAAAGTTAAAGGAATATTTGCTACGCAGGTGGACAATCCTTGCTAGTGATGACATATGTCGACAATAAAATAAGATTAAGAAGAAAAGAGTGTGTTTCTCAGGTGATGATGAGTGTTTTATGGAACTTAGGTCAAGGGGAAAAGTGAGTGTGCCTCCCCCCTTTATGATTTACTCATCATTAGTTAGGGTTATTAGCAAGAAGTGAGTGATTTAACATAGGCCTAAAATTGGTGATTTATTTTGGTGGGGTACGCTTAAAGACGAACCACAAAACAATGTGTTACGTTATTTTCTAAATGTTCCGTGTGCGTGTGTTTTCGGCGATTTCTATAGTGGGTGATCAATTTCAAAAGATCACAAGAAACTCAGTTTTCTTCTCCGATATTAACATAACAAAAATAAAAGAAATCACTATGGTAAATTCTTGGTGCTGAGAGTGAGAAGATCCTTCAATGACATGGTGCTAATATAAATTTAACTAAAACACAGATTAAAACATAAAAGAATTTAAGAGATGATAAACATGTAAGCTTACCACATCATAAGCCATATTCAAACGGAGAGTCTCATCTAATTCAAAATCCGCATTAGGCAAATGCAAAAGTTTGAACAAGCTGCCCCTGCAATGCAGATCCAATTGAGTATTTAAAAGTTATATGCACTTGGCACAAAATTGTCTTAGTGCCTGGATGTTTTTTTTCAGAAAGACTTTATAGAAACTTTACTGAACGAACCTTGATAGATATTCGGTAACTATGGATAGGTTTGGAGGCTGGGTAACAGCACCCACGAAGAGTACAATGTTCGGATGCCGCAGACGTTTCATGATTGCAACCTAACAGCAACCGAAGGAAATGAATAGAAAGGCAAAAGAACTGTATAGAAATAATTACAATCCATACTTATTTGAAGAACCTATGAAATACTAAGCTGTTGTTCATGGCTCCAAGATGAATTTTTTTCCTTGAACCCAGAAATGAGTTAGAGCATACCTCCATTAGGAATTCCTTGAAGCGCTCCGTGTGGAAATCTTGCTCCATGAGAACCTTTACAGCAACTTCCTAAGAGTCACAAGGGATTGGTACGGAAAATATGAATTGACCACAATACCGAAATCAATAATAAAATGAGAAACCTATATGCATAAACACATTATTCAACTTTCTATTATATTATAATTACTAGTTTTACCACACATCATCTAGCATTCTCGTTTTGGCTACACTCATTTATTAACATGTTCTTTAGTTGGCTAAATTTCTGTTCCAAAAGTCTGAGTTTAATAGCTCTCTATAGAAATTCCTTTCAACATAGCAAATATCATAACATGCCGGAATGAAGTTGTTCTACTGTCCCGGTGAAATGGCATTTATCTATCGAGAACTATCAATAGGATTAGTACATCCAGAACCCAAGATTATACTTGACTTAATTACCTACACCATGGAAGAATAAGCATAAGAATTACGTTAACAGGGTGGACGGATAGAAAAAATGCACAATTTTCACACTGCATGGCAACTTCTAATTCTGTTCTGCACAGTGTTCATTCCCTCAAAATGCACCCCAAAAAATGTTAAATGATCAGCAAAAGAACATTGAGTAAAC
This sequence comes from Adenophora triphylla var. japonica, assembly GCA_022495995.1. Taxonomy (NCBI): domain Eukaryota; kingdom Viridiplantae; phylum Streptophyta; class Magnoliopsida; order Asterales; family Campanulaceae; genus Adenophora; species Adenophora triphylla. The sequence goes on from JAFEMH010007788.1 coordinate 39,601, forward strand.
AAAAAAATATTACCAATTTTCAAAGCAAGAGACACTTACCATTCCATTCCACTCAGCACGATGAACAGTGCCAAAAGAACCTGAAATGCACTTTCTTAGTATGTAAACAATATATTAACCTTAAAAATACAAAGCTAATAAGAACTTCACTATCTTTCCATGAAAGTTAATGGTTATGCCATGCAGCGTAAAATATTAAATTGAAAGGGAGAGATTTAGATGATGATCACATTACACAGCAAGGTCCGCATTACAAGAGGTTGAAATAAGGATCAGAAAATGGCATTAGCATCATGGAAAATAGTGGATTTTTCTGAATTAAGATATGCAATCTTACGGTTGTTCACTAGCGCTCTTTACCAAATAAGTGGGAAATGGTAAAGATTAATATGAAAAAGTTGAATTACACAACAAAAAAATAGTAAACTGCCAGAAACTCATCTATTTTGGAAAGCACACACCACAATGAGCAAAAAAGGGGGCTCCAGCGAGTTTAGATTTAGGTTGATTGCAGTTAGGTTATATTAAAACCAAACATTGCATTTTATGAAACAAATGAAGCATTAGGCTACCTTTTCCAATCTTTTCCTTCAAATCAAGATCGTCCCAAGGAATGTCCAAATCCTCCTCGAAATAAATTTCGTGGCTATCAGGTCTTCGATCAGAAAAGGATGAAATTTCTTGAGCTTCTCTCTGTTCAATGGAGAGCAGATTTGATGAAGTGGCGCCATTGGCTATTTGTGTAGAGCCAATGGCATTTGGGACACGCCTGCATAAAGCGTTCATCTGCATATCTCTAACTTGGTTGAAGGGCCAAACAGCTTTTTGAGGCAAATCTGAAGTAGAAGTTTCATGGTTGTTGCCTGAGAAAGGAGTATGGGTATTCCTGTCATTTTGATACATTTTAGAGCGTTGAAGGAACTCTGTGCCATCCTCTTGATCAATAAGAGTACCTGTGATGAAGAAAAAGATTGTATAAATGCCAGCTACTCAACAAGAACCTGTCCCCATAAAAACAGTAATGGTAATGTCAGCAGCAGCAGAACAAGGGGAAGGCCGATGACGGTCATGACCCCCTTAAAGTTCTCATGATGAACATTGAATCCCTTATAATTTTAATAGTAATACACCTTCCTATTTATTTTTTCCACTGATCCCCTAAGCTATGTTACCTGGACTCGGGATCGGGTATCCGACACGGGTACAGATCCTAGTGTCGGATTCACTTTTCCTCAAAAAATTGGACACGGGGACACTGTCCTAAAATTAGGATACGGATACGGGAATACGTTAATAACAAAATATATTGAGTCTATTCATATACTTTAATTATAAATGAAGTCAACTCACTCTTTTTTTGCTAAGATATAATGTATAATTAAGTAAAACAACATTAAAACTTGTAAAAATTTTATAAATGAAGTCAACTCACTCCTTTTTTTCTTTTTAATTTTTCTTGTCGTATCCGAATGAAAATGCGGGTGTCGGGGTGTCTTGTCGGACACGATATGTGTCGGACACGGGTACTTCAACATGTTTGAAGAGTCCGGGTAACATAGCCCCTAAGTGCTAAAAGTTTAACTATGGCATTTCTTTCCTTTTAACTTCTAGATACAATTTATGACGAGAAGCATAGTTCCATAAGCTTCTTCCTTTTAGTTTTTATTTTTTTCTCATTTCACTACTTCTTGGCACCACATCTAGAGCATTTGTGTCCACTATTTGCTTATTTTAAATCAAGCCAATTGCTTTGTCTAAAACTTCCATGTACAGTCAAACAAGATGTTTATTTTGTAATGGAGGGAGTACCATTATCATAATCAAATACCATCAAACAGATTTAACCTCATATTAGTTATCATCACAAAATAGCAAACCTAATCAAATGTCTATTAAGTAACTAACCTAAGAATCCAAATTCTTTGGAGCGAATCCTAGGTAAAAAGGTTAAAGGATTAAGCTTATTGTTTAATTATTTACTTTAATACATCAACATAACATTTCACTCGGGGCCCCCTAATCCGCAGATTCTGGGTTCATGCAAAAATGTCAGTGACTAGTAGTTGAGGACAAAATAGCTACCATATAGCCACTAATTGATGCATTACTACAATATAGTTACTAAATGATGCATAACTATCTGGCTAGATACATGTACGGAAAAAAAAAACTCCACATATGCGTGCACTAGCGCGATAGGACCTAGGATTCAACCCCTTAATTTGCAACCCATTTTTCTTCAATATGAAACATACAAAAAAAAAATAGTCTAAATTGCAACATCATACATTAGCAAAATTGAAACATGCTAAATCTTCACATTTTATCTCTCCCACAACACTGATTTCTATTCAAAGTAAAGGAATGTAGGAATAAATGCAGTACCATGAACACCAATTGGGTGAGATAAAAATAAAATCAATTAAACTTAAACACTAAGACAAAATTAAAGCAGATCCCGCATCAATATAATTTGAGCATTTGAGATAATAACCTGATGAAGCATCATCAAATGCAAGGTTAAGTGATTGACCATCGCGAAAATACAGCTCAGCCAACATCCTGAAGTTTTCACCAGCTTCAACAGCCCTGAACCTTGGGTGGCATAATGGAGAAGATACTAAGATGGAAGATTTACCATTAAGCACTGCATCAGGCTGGCATAAGACTCCAGGCCTTCCAATCAGATCTACTAAATATTCCCTGTGATACATAAGAGCAAAATACGAACTAGCATAACCAAAAATATACCGTAAGAATGTAAGCAAAAACCATATTACAGCATCCACCCTCTTCTATGAAATGGAGTTTATTATATTATGAAATGCTATGACTTTAATAATTAGGCCTTTGGTCAGTAAGAGGGAGGAGGGAGGGTAGAAGGATAAGAAGACTGTGAGAGACAGGACAGAGGTAAAGAAAAAGAGGAGCCTTTATGCATACCTTTCAAGACCAAGTCGCACAAGACAAGAGGTTGCACAATCCCTCCTACAGTATTTACAGCCCTTGGCGATTCGGCAAGGTAAGTTAATTACATCTGCTAAGGCCTGCAATAATTAATTTGCTAGATTAATCACAAGCACTCAAGAACATTTATTAGCTGTAGAAATAACAAAGATAGGGGTCTTTTAATGATATGGCGAACATGAAGGATCTATATGCACATCAAAGTCTTAGAACGAGAGACTAAATGAAGTTATCAGAAGGGAAATCAGAGTCACTCCGTAAATAGATGGAATCTGAATGCTCTGCTAACTTCAAACAATAATGTTTATTAAACCGCAGTAATTTTGCGATTTACCTTAAAAAGTAATGCTCGATGAACACATAATCCAACAGATAAGCTTCCAACAGGAAGCACAACGGAGCCAAAGCGGTCCTTCAGAACCTTAACAGAACCACTCCACTTGTCACTCATACATTCTTCTGTAGAAGCTACACCTCTTGGGACAAAAATGAAGCTTAGATTATTATATCACGCTAGATTATTAATTGTTACCTTCAGAAGTGAAAGAAATAGATACTCACCCCAGGCGACTACACACAATATCTGCAAGGTGAAAAATAACCTCTTCTCCAGAGATCCTGCAATTAGAAAGGCCAACTGCCCTATTCTGCAGTTCCTTCAAGCCAGGGTCCCTAGATTTATCAAATAACACTGCTTCAATTGGCAAATTATGACAAGGAGAAACAGCCTTCAATGATTCAAAGGATGGGATACGACCAGTTTCTTGGAGATCAGTGCTCATGGCCCATACATATGGATCCATCCCATGGATCAAGTAAAATCCATCTGGAATTTTGTCATTGTAAGACAGGCAACCATTTACCTGTTGCACAAAGGAGAGAGGACAGTCTAAGTAATCTACGAAATAAACTGTCTGGAAAACAAAAGGGGTTCTGATCAAAGAAGTAGATAATATCAGGCTTGAAGAAACGTCCTTTTGCATTACAAAATATCGAACAAAAGATTACGTTTAAGAAACCAGACAGTAAAATACGTTTGGATTCATCTGCCTACATTCTCAGGTGTTTTAAAGTTGCAGGAAATAAAGGTTGGTCCACCACCACAACTAGGTCTGTTTCAATCTAAATAAAATAAACTGTGGCTGGAAAATCTGAGGGGTTCTAATTTACTTTATAAACGACTCTATACAGTAAATAAGGAGAGGCAAAGACTTAAGGGGGTTATGTGAAGTATAACTCCCACCATGCCGCTAACATCAGATGGCTTTCATCTCTCTCTCTCTCTCTCTCTCTCTTTCTCTCTGAGTCGCTCTCCGTCTTATGCCCCCTCACTCCTTGGTTAAATACTTTAAGCATAGAGTATTGATTAACTGGAGATAAGAATACATTAAAGAGCATGTGATTGAATAGAAAGATCATCAAAGAATAATACAAGTTTGGCAAATTAGGTAGGTAAAGTCATTTATGTTTACGCAAAAGCAACAAGCTGTACCTTGGTATCACAACAATTTACATGCCGATTTTGTGCTCTTATTGCAGGTAACATTCGTTTTTTCATGTTTAAATGTTAAGAAATATTTTAAAAGCCATGAAAATTACATGACAACAACTGGGTTTTCAACTTGGTTTGATTCACTTTTGTAGATAATAAGTATGAAAAATGTTTATTTACATGGCTGCTAATTATACTACAGATTTGTTTTACAAGATAAAGCTTGTTCCATCAAGAATATTATGAAGAGCTTTCCAATAGTATATCGCATTCTTAAAGCCAAGTTCGGAGAGAAGTTATGGCCTCGAAAAGTCTGGGGACAATATCAACATTAGGGTCCAAGGTTAAAAATGAACCTACCACATAGCAATTCCTAATTAGTTTACAAATTTAGTTATTTGTCCCCCTTTCCAATTTTGAAATTTAATGGCATTTATTAAGGGAAAATATATAATAGATGCTAGTTGAAAATTTCATTCCCAAATTACAATTGTGCATGTTTGATGAAACAAACATATAACTTAAGTGTGTAGGTCTCACATGTAGGCATTAGTTAGAGCAGTGTACACTAATTTGTTAAGATATGTTTAGCATTAAGGTGTATGGCTAGTTTGTACTTAGACAAAGTGTTCCGCATAATTATTCCTACGTATATAACATTATTATGACTAGATATATTCCGTGGATATTTAGTTTATTTCATGTTTATAAAGGTACAACTCGTGGACATATGTCATTGCATACGATGATTAACCGAGGGGTCTTGACATAAATGAGACGATAGAGGCATTCATCATGTGTAACAAGCTACACGGTTTGCACTTGATTGATGACTAAGAATAATGCCTCCCATGTGGAAACTTTTTTCCTAGAGGGATTTAAAGTTCACATAGTGTATCCCTCAGCAAGAACTAAGCATAGTTTAGCTATAATATTGATGATTTGTTTGCTTAAAATTTTTCCTGTAGCAACACTTGAAATTCATACAATACTTCAACATTGCCAGAGCAGTGGAAATATATATATAAAAACCACTACTACCAACTAACAATTGCACACACAGAGCCGAATGTAAAGAAAGGAAATACCCAAAACCGATGGGATAGAACCTCGGGGGACGCCGGCGAAGTAAGTTCATCACCAGTGACCGGACATAAGAAATTCGGATCATCAGCGCAAGTAGAATCAGACGACAAACGAAGCGCCAGAGCAAGCTGCAGCTGGTAACTTTCCTCCGTCTGTTGAGCCCAGCTCTTATACGACGTCGTCACCACCAATTCATTCCTACCACCACTATCACCACCACCGGCCACCGCCATCTCCGGTAACGTCAACCCACTCACCAAAATTAACTCAATTAATCAGTTAAATTTCAATTCCAACAATTGAATTAGAAAGAACAACAGCTGTTGATTTGGATTGAAGATCAAGAGAAGTTCAATTCCAATGATTTTGGGGGAAATAATTTATTTTAATTTTTGGGGAGAGGAGCTAGGGGGATTGTGCATGTATGGTGTTTGGACCAATAAGAGGAAAGTACGGTCCACTGTCGGGATTCCTGCGTCTATATTCACTGAACTGCGTTGATAGTGGGACCCAAGATCTGACAAGTCGATTAGCCACTTGAGCGTTGCTAACAAGTGTACATGATGATTGATGGTTACAAACTCCGATTTGGGATTGTACACTTGTATCTATCCATTTTTAGTCCTTATTTATAAAATTATAAAAGGACTTTTCTATTGTGTGCCATGAACACATGATAAGGATTAAAGATTCTTTTGTAATGTGTGTCAAATTAATACTTGACACATATTACAAGAAAATCTTTTTAAGATTCTTTTGTAATATGTGTCAAGTATTAATTTGACACATATTACAAGAGAATCTTTAAAAGATTTATTCAAAGATTCTTTTGTAATATGTGTCAAGTATTAATTTGACACATATTACAAGAGAATCTTTAAAAGATTTATTCAAAGATTCTATTGTAATGTGTGTCAAGTATTAATTTGACACACATTACAAGAGAATCTTTAAGGGAAAAATGAAAAAGGGACAACTTAGTGAGGACAAAATGGAAAATTCGACAGATGAAACTGTTCATAGTACTGTAGATAGCGGAGGTGTGATTTATACTATAGATAGATATAGATATTATTGCGTATATCATTTGTAACAATTCATCCTCCCTCCGTCTCATGAAAATATGCACATTTTTGTTTGACATGAGAATTAAGGTAAAAAATGAAAAAGATGATGTATTGTGAGTGTAGATGGTTGGGTAGGAGAGATAAAATGGAGTAATTGGGTAATTGTTGTGAGTAGAGACAATTGAATCTCATTTCCATTTTGAGATATTGCAGTTTATTGTGAGACGATCAAAAAATATTTTTTTGCGTATTATCATGAAACGGAGAGAGTATATCTAATAATGATAGTAGGTAGATCTTCTAATTTTTCTTTATTAGAGAAGGAGATAACAATAAGGTCCTAGAATAGAGGACTAGGGTTTTTGTATAAATAGGATGTACATATTACAATACGACTCACAAAATTGAATTTCTTCATAGTATTGGCTTAGTTTAGCAGCCGCCTCTAACCCTTTTCTTTCTTCTTCTCTCTTGTCATGGTTTCTTGTTATTTCCATGGCTGCCCATACACAGTTGCATCCGGCTTTTACTGTGAGCAACATCCAGAACTTAATTCCTGTCACTCTTGAACCCGAGACCGGCATGTATGTCACATGGACAGAATTATTTCGCATCCACTGCTGTGTTTTTGAGGTTATTGATCATATAATTCTACCGACTTCGGATGCAAAAGGCAAGGCTGCGGAGGAGACGGCAACGTCGGCAGCGCAGAGCAGGCCAACAAAGTCCTTTGGACGAGGCTGGATTCCCTTGTCCTTCAATGGATCTATGGGACTATTTCTCTGAATTTATTGCAAACTGATGACGTAGTAAACGATTCAAATCAGACTCATTACAGCAATAGGTTGATTCCTATCAAATGTTACCTGAAACCACGAACAAAGGACTAACCGGGTTGATCTCCGGCTAATACCCTCTGCCGTGATGATGAAATGTTGTGTTATAAGTTTATATAAAACTGTATTGAACGACGTAATCTCAAAATATCTAATAAGACATTACCTTTCAACGTTGGATGTTGTCTGGTATATATAGTAGTGATATATGATCGTATTGAATCCCTTAAATCGTGGAGACAATGTAGGCGTAACGATCTCCGTGATTGTAGAAGACGGTTACGGGTTGGGTCGTAGATAGGCGCACTCGTCTTTAGGTCGAGGTCGCCTGAGTATTCGACGTCGTCCTAACTTTGTGTCTTGTACAGATAGAAATTGTACAAGTAGACAATCGTATGTCGGACGAAGCTAGGTCGGGATCAAAGATGGTCGGAAAATGAGCTAGGTCGACTGATCTTTGTCGTTGGGTCGTTGGTGTTGTAGCAATTGGGTTGACCCATTTCATGGTATTGTATTTGTAACGTCCGAAAAGTTGGGCTTCAATTGTTGGGCCTAGTCCGTCACTTTTATTCCGTTCAGTTCCCCCCAACTTTCTATGTTGACATTGTCGACCAGGAAGTTATGAAAAACTTATGTGACTCACTGTTGGAAGGTTGACCGAGTAGGATTAGGTCGATATTCGATCAATGACTTTTGACGGTTGGATACGCTGTTTAATTCGCCGTAATTTTCGCAATGATGTTACGGTTTTGGCGATTGAATAACCGTCTTGGTAACCGCTGCTAGGCATTAACTGACATAACGAACGGTTATATCCCCTACCCTTTCCAATTACGGTATGGTTTTGGAGACATATAAAAGGAAAATTCTTTTTCCTTTTCAAAATTTATAATCCTTAACTACTCAAGCACCCCGCAAGAACAAAAGCAATGCATTTTATTTTCTGGCATAATCGAGCTCTCCGCTTCATCTTTGAATTCCTTCTTCCTCAAATCAGTCAAGGCACCCCTCGATTCCTCTGTACTTAGGTTTAATTTCAAGTTTATCCTTTTATTTCGCCATGTCTAGGACCTTTGGATTCGAGATAGGTGTTAGGTATGGGTATAATTCCCAAAACCTTAGAATTTATAAACGATTAAAGGGTACATGGAGGGAATTGACTAGAGAGGAGTGTATTATCATTCTAAGAATATGGGGTTTGTTCCATGGTGAGGTAGGGTTCCCAGTTGGAGAGAGTATAGGGTATTTGGAGGTGCATGATACACGGATTGTTCGCTTCGTCTCTTTAATAAATTGATTGACCATCTTATAATCTTTTACATCAAGTCTAATAAACCCCCCCCCCCTTCCCTAGAGAGAGGTTATCATTCTCATGGGAATCTAGGTCGACCATAGGTAGTTCGGAACATACTTCGACTAGGACTGATTCCCCTGCTTCTGTGTTTTCTGTAGATATTATCAGCTATCCAAAAGAGAGATCATCTATCTTTGAGTACTTTGTGAGAGTTATTTCGTTACACAAAGTTCTCCTTTAACTTGTATTTTTAGTGTTTGGTTATTTTATTTCTTCTCTCATTCTTTATTGTAATTGAATCTTAAAAGTTTTTATTAATAGAAGTTTTTATTGTTTACAGCAAATTGTTGTAGATAAGTGGTAAAAACCTGTTTTATATTATGTTTGTTTAATTATTTCGCTGCAAATCTGTTCGTGTAGTCATTGGTGTCATCACATCAGGACTAACACCAGTACTTTATTCATATGTCTGACTGTCATAGCTACTCAATTTCTTTCATTTGGTATCAGAACCAAGCTCGATTTCACTGAGTGAGATCCAGAAAGAGTAGTCATTATGGATGATCATTTGAGTCAATATCGTTCTCCTGTTTTATATGGTACAAACTATGCTCTATGGAAAGCTAAGATACGTCTTTACATCAAAGCAATTGATGAGAGGTTATGGCTAAGCATAATTGTCCCATGGTCTCCTCTTAATGTTGAAAGCAAGAATGTAGCGGATGAAATCTCTGAAAAATCCTACAAACTTAAACCTGAGTAATACTGTAATACAGCAGAAATTACCCTTATTAATTATAATTCTAGAGCTCTATGTGTTATTGAAATTACCCGGGATTTTCGCGTGTGAGGGCGCGAAAAGGCGGTTGTCTTTCGCGGAGGGTTGGTGTCTGAGACCTCGCTTTTCGAGAAGGAAGAGGAGTTGCCACGCCGTTTTTGTATTTTGAGCCCAAACGTTGAAAAACGGCTTTAGTGAAAATGGTGTCATTTTTATTGGTAGCAAAAACTTAGGAAAAGGCTTTGAAAACAGGGGGTCATTTTTATTGGTAGCAAAAACGAGTAAAAAGCTTTTTTAGTACCAGAGATTGTTAGGTTCGGAGGTCACGTTACGTTTCGGGAAGAGTATGTTGTGATCACCCGAAATGCCTTGTATGACGAGTCTTTCTACCTTTCTCGAAATCATGTGCGTGTGTGTGTGTGTGTTTGCATTTTGAAATGGGGGGCTTGAATGACAAGCTTAATCTTGGTTTGAATGTCAAACGTTGATTAGGTGACTTGTTTGAAAAGGCGAGCGTTTGAATGACAAACGTCGGGTTTTGAGTTTGAAGATGAGTGTTTGGATGCCAAACGTCATTTCGCGCGTTTTGAAAGAGAGTTCGAAGGTCGAACTCCGGTTTTGAACCGGGCATGTCATTGTTAACGATTTTTACGGAAAAAACGTATTAAATGATTTTGAGTGTCAAATGGCAGCTTTTAAGTTTGAAGATGAGCGTTTGGATGCCAAACGTTATTTCGCGCATTTTGAAAGAGAGTTCGAAGGTCGAACTCCGGTTTTGAACCGGACATTACATTGTTAACGATTTTTAAGGGAAAAACATATTAAATGATATGCGATCAACGAATCGGGTTGCGACTCGGACTTTGAAAAGTAAATACTATCACGATCCAAATGGGTCGGACTTCGTAAATGACAGTATTTAAATGCGGTATCGACGGATCAAACGATTCGGAATTTGTAAAGTACGATCGACGAGCCAAACAGCTCGGAGTTGTAAAGTTGCATGAAAATAAAGGACGTTCGACGGATAAAACAATCCGGAATTGTAAATGACAGGAATTTAAATGACGATCGACGGATCAAACGATCCGAAATTGTAAATGACATAAAAGTAAACGGAACGGGGTCGGAATGCCGTTTTAACCCGAGATTACTTCTCTTACGGGAAGAGAAGAGGATCTAGGGGCTAAAACGTATCGGACCCTTTAGACGGAGGCGTCTACATTTCAACAACGTCGTTCGAAACGGTTGTAGCGACTGGCGCATAAACCGAGACAGAACGAGAGTTTCAAAGAGAGAGGGAGCTACCTATGGCTAGGGTCGGCTCCTTTGGCTCGGGAGATGTATACGGGATACGAAAGTGTGTTTGGAATGGTGTTTCGAAGTGGAAGGGGTCGTATTTGATCGAAATATGGAGTTTTCACGCAAAACGAGGTAAAACCGAGGCTCGGGGGGAGTGGAACCAGTTTAGGCCGTGAGTTTCTTGGTGAAAGGGGTGAAATTTTGTTGTTCTAAATGGCTTTGACAGCCTTGGTATTTATAGGTGAAAATTCAGCATGAGTCCGGATGGACTTATGGTGAAATCAGGGGGGTTTTGTGAATTTTGAAAATTGGAGGGGCTTGCTGGCAATTCCAGATTTCCTGCAAATGAGTCTGACCGGACTGAGACTTCATACCAGGGGTATTTTTGTCTTTTCACTCTGATTTTGATTGAGAGGTGATGGGGGAGCTGTGGCATGTGAGCCACGTGTCCCTCTGACTCACAGGCCATGGGAATTTGTGCCATTATTTCTCGATTTTGTCCCTTTTTAAAATAACAGTCCGGAAAATGTCGGAAAGTGCGTTTTTCAGGGAAAGCCGTACTTTTACGTGCGACGACGTGTGTTGAGTACGCTTTGACGTCGGGATGCACGGGGCAGTCCCGGGACGTCTCGTTGGCTTGGCAACGGGGAGCTTAACGGGTTCCGGTTAACCTGGAGCGAGCCAGTTAACGGATTTCGGTTTACTTTCTGACGGATGTTGGCGATCCGAATTTGGGTACTTACAGCTATATCAAGTCATGTTGATGAACACATGTTTCGCTTAGTAATTAATCAGAATGTGGCAAAAATAGATTGGGATATTTTGCAAGATCACTGTGAAGGTGATGATAGTGTAAAGGCTAATAGGTTGAGAATTCTCATGATCAAGTTTGAAATCTTAAGGATGAATGAGATTGAAGAAATTAAAAGCTATTCAGCTAAATTAAGAAAAATATTGAATGAATGTCTCTTCCTAGATGACCTAAATCAAATGCAAGGTTGGTGAGTAAGATGTTGAGAACTGTCACTGAAAAATTTAACATCAAAATTGTTGTTGTTGAAAAAGCTCAATTCAACATCAACATAAGGCTGATATTATTGCTCTTGCTGCTGATACTCTTTCCAGTGCCTCCAAAGTTTCTAAAGAAATTGTAGAAATTGTTGAAATTTCAAGATTAAATTAAAGGAAACTTTAATTTCACTTTTATCAATATTTGAAATATAGTGAATGCAAAATATTTTCTAAAATATCTTGATCTTGAAATAAATAAAATCCTTCATAAATGAAAAGAAGAAGACTTGAAAGTGAAAAGGACATTTGGGTTCTAAGGGGAATTCAAATTCTGTGAAGGATAGTTTATATCAAAAGTTTTAATAAGTTTTGTAAACATATTTTTACTTTTGAATCATAAAACTTAATTCCTTTTATTTTTCCGTTACAGTTACGTTAGAAAGATAACGAAAAAACATGTCTTTTTGCTGTTTTTAACCAAAAGACATGACCTTCCGTTAGAAATTTAACGGAACTGTCACTATCCGTTAAAAAGATAAAAGTAACTGCCGTTTTCTGTTAGTAAACAGATTCGCTGTTTTCTGTTAGATAATTAACTGGACTGTCAATTTTTTAACAGACTTTCAGTTTTAGTCTTAACGGATACGAATTTTCAAGCCTTGTTTCAATGGATGTGTTCCTTTAGAAGGGACACTACGATGCCTATAAATTGAGGATGAGTTTGGCCATTTCAAAAACTTGATTTTTCAAGCTATAATCCTAGTCTTCTCTTCTTGTTCTCTCTATATTTTTCAACCTATAATCCTAGTCTTCTCTTCTTGTTCTCTTTATTTAAAATATTCTACTTATTTCAAGTTCGCCGAGGAATCTCTAGTTAGTGCAAATTAAGAGATTCAAGACCGTTGTATCTTGGGAGACTTTTGATCCATCATTGTGTGCACCAAAGCAAAGATCAAAAATATTGTCTTAAGGAAATAGCTATTGCAAGCCTCGGTCAATTTTTCAAAAGTAAGTGTTTACGTAGTAAGTATCTCTACTTCATCTCCTTCTTCTGTTAGAAGATATATTTTGAGAAAATATATCTTAAATCTTAGAAAAAATATTTCTAAAAAGTATTTTGCGAAAATACTTTAATAAATATAATCTTAGAAGTATTTTGGGGAAATACATCTATTTATATTTTATTTTATAATATTTTGACTACATATATTGTATTATTTACAACAGAAATCTCCAAATAAATAGATAAAACTAATTAGGAAATTGAAGATGTGGCTTTACTCAGTAAAAGGTTTACATCATTTTTAAAGAACAAAAAGGATAACAAGTTTACATCAGGAAGTCAAAACACAAAAAGTTTTGAGAAGGATACTGGAAATACATTTAAACAGCCTAGCAGTTTTTCACAAATGAAATCTGATTATGTTCAATGTAGAGCCTATAAAGGCTTTTGTCACTTTACTAGTGAGTGTGCCAACACTCTGAAAAAAAGGGGATGAGCTTATGTGCAACCCTTATTGACAGCGAAGATGAAAATGAGACCATAAACCTATCAGTTACGGAAATCTCATCATAAAATCACGAACATCATTCTGATTCTGATGTAGTCAAGCCGGAGATCACACATCTGACTTTTGAGTTCAAATGATTTAATTATTCTATTCCTGAAGAAAAAAAATAGAGGATGAAGAGGAATGTGATGGTAGTTTTAAGGAACTTCATGAAGCATACATTGATCTTTTCGCCAATTGGCAAAAGCATGTTGAAAAACTTGATGTTTTTGAAAAGGTCAATGAGAAACTCTCAACTGAAATTTCTTCTTTAAAATCTGAACTTGAGATAGTTTCCATTGAAAATGACAATCAAAAGGATTTCATAGCCAAACTCGAGGTTATGATCACCAAGCGTGATGTTGAACTTGAGAAAGTTAAATATGATATTGAAAAAGCTAATGGGACTTTTAAAAAGTTAAACACTGTAAAAGCTAAACTTGAAAAAGTTTTAAATTTGGAAAGTTAAATTAAAACTGGTATTGGCTATTAATTCACTTTTGTAAAAGAAGATGAAGGTACCTCCGAATCTAAATTTTTCAAAAGGTATAGTACAAACCTAGTAGAAGGAAGTTTGTGTGTAATTACTGTTTTGCTATAGGTCATATCAGACCCTTCTGTTATCAAAGGATTAATGACATTGGGGAATATGCTCCCCAGATGAAAGCCCAAATGTACTCACACTACAGCTCATATCGCAAAAATTCTGGACGATTCGTGTAGGTTGAGAAGAAGGATGAGGAGTGTAATGTTGTTTTCACTTCTCTAAAGAGCAGTGTGTCTAGCTCTTGATATTTTGATAGTGGGTGCTCAAGGCACATAACAGGTACAACTAAACTTATGTCATATTATTCTCATGTGAATGGAGGAATTGTGAAATATGGAGGTAGTGCCCAAGTTAAGATAATTGGTAAAGGAACCTTGAGTGTTGAGGGTCTACCTAATCTTCATAATGTTCTTCATGTAGAAGGCCTTAAGGTCAATTTTATAAGCATTAGTCATTTGTGTGACGATGATATGCATGTGAAATTTGATAAGCAAGTTTGTGAGGTGTTTGATAAAACAGGCAATTGTGTATTTAAAGGATTTAAAATTTCTAACAATTGCTATAAGTTTTGTGATGTTACAGGTTTTGTTGAAGAGATGGATACCGCCAATGAAGAATCTGAACAGAAAATTCTAAAGAAAAAGCAAGAGAATGGAGAAAAGATTGATGTATCCCGTGATGTGATCGCATCGCAGCTCACATTAGCAGAATCTAATGGTTGTTTAGATTTAGAGGCATCCTCCAGCAGCTCAGATAGTGAAGAACAAGGTATGTATCGGTTCAGAGACATTTCAAGCAAAATACAAACATACCATTTCGTCTCACAAGTGGTTGGAGACGTGCATGTAAAGGTAAGCAACAGACTAAAGGCTAGAGTCAATTACAAATACTCAATTGATCTAAACTAGTCATCTTCCGTGTTACCTAAGGTAAGTATTTGTCATTATGTATCAAAGCTTAAGCCCAAAATTGTTGAAATAATGAAGATGAGTGGGGTACTGATGATATGAATAGTAAAATTGGGGGTTGTTTTTCTTTTGGGAATAATATGGTCTCGTGGTATAATCAAAACTATATTTCTTACTATACTACTGAATTTAAATATATAGCAGTAAGCAGGTGTGTTACTTGCAACACTTTTGGATGATTAGGATGATTAATGACCACGGGCTTAAAAGCAATGTTTTAAATGTGTTTTGTGATAATCTAAGTGTTATAAACATGTCAAAAAATATTGTTCAGCACTCTCACACTAAACACAAATACATTAGACATAATTTTATTCGAGACTTTGTTGAGCAAAACATTATTAGCCTAGACCTTGTAAGAACTGAAAACTAGTTGGCCAACATTTTCACCAAGTTTATTGATTTTGAGAGACTTTATACTCTAACGAAGTCTCTTTGTCGTCATCTGATGGTGTGATCCACTGTGTGGTCACATCATGGTGTACACTTGTATTGTAAATTATTTTTTAAAAAAAATGCATGCATATTAGTTTAATTTGCACTTATATCTAAGTTTGGTCACTTGAATTCCTCTATTTGTCACATCTTTGGATTGTAAACTATTCCAATTTATGTTAGCTAATGTTAACTTACTTATTATCATAATGGATGTCTTTCAAGGTGTCAAATCTAAAGGGAAATATCTGATACACCCACTGTATAAAGCCACTCTAATGTGATCAAACGATATAAAGATAATAATTTGTATCGAATTTGATAAAATCATTCGAAAAAGGGCTATCATTGGTAGTAAATAAGAGTGAAAACTACCCACAATTTAATTTCTCGCAATAAAAAATGGGTGTGTGTATTATAGAGGCTGAGAATACTGGAAAATAGTTCATTGACTTTCTTGAAAAAGATGAGGCCCGGGTTTGATTTCATACTATGTCACACAATACTGATATATATATATATATATATATATATATATATATATATATATATATATATATATATATACATCACTTGCTTGTATATTATGCATAATAGTCTAGTCATAAATTTAAGTCATCCTTATTTTTGGTGAAAATATTACTCGAGTATTTTTTTAAGTCTTCCCATAATTTTTTGGCCTTAATGACTCTCTAATCAAATTTGATTTTTGTCTAATAGTTTGTAGTTAGGGGAAGCGTGCTATATGATATTGTTTGATATTTTTTATTGCAGGTACATTACTCACAAAATAAAAGATCTTATTGCCTTTTTTTTTAAGTCCTTAATCTCCAGGAAATTCAAAAGAATGGAGAAACAGTTTTGGTAAGTACCATCCCCTATTTTTCGACTACCTAGATCCCTTTACTCATCTTTCATCGTCTACCACCATATTTCTCTATTTCGTTGGAGGGAACACAAAGTGTTACGTATGCTGTGATTTCTGATGTGGCCACATCTAGACGCAAATCCCTGACGCATTTTCATATAAATATCCTCCATTTTGGTCAAAAATTGGGAGAGTAAGTCAAAAAAATGAGAGAAAAGTTTGATGATAATCGGTAACAAATTCATGCGGAGTTGGATTGTTAGATAATTTAGGAGGAGTTTCTATATTTGGTATTTTGATTGATTTGTTGGCTTGTGTATATGATATTTATCAAGTCTTGTTTTTTACCATAGAGCTACAAATCAGGGGGAGCTTGTAAGTGTGAGTTGTTTCACACGTTTTACCAAGGATGATTTCTAATTATTAGGATTTGCATCTTTCTTATTTATAGAATATATTTGTAAATATCTTATTTAGTTTATTTAGTTGTTATTATTTATATACTAACCTATTAATTAGTTTCCTTATTTTATTGTATCTTTTGATTATTTTGTAGGACTCTCACATGTATTGGGATGATCTATTTTTGGAGAAAGATCAACACAAGAAATAATCCAAGTCAATCTGTTCACATGTTTTGGAAGAAAGTATTTGTAATCTTCCCGGAGAGTTACATGGTCATTATTATGGGAAAGGGTGGAGAGGATTTGTATGAATAATACTTCAAGATATACATGGATTTGAAAGTAATATCTCTATACATGGTTTAGTACTTCTTTTTCCTTTAAGGCAAAGGATCTACATAGCTTATAAAATGAGTAGTCTGCCTCCTTTGTCAAAGATGTATTCCTGCGATTCCAAAAGAGAGATCAGCTATCTTTGAGTGCTTTTATGAGAGTTATTTCGTTACACAAATTTCTCCTTTAACTTGTAATTTTAGTGTTTGGTTATTTTATTTCTTCTCTTATTTTTTATTGTAATTAAATCTTAAAAGTTTTTATTAAAAAAAGTTTTTATTGTATACAAAAAATTGCTGTAGATAAGTGGTAAAAACATGTTTTATATTATGTTTATTTAATTATTCCGCTACAAATTTGTTTGTGTAGTCATTGGTGTCATCATATCAGAACTAACACCAGTACTTTGTTTATATTTCTGATTGTGCTAGCTACTTAATTTCTTTCAGTATAAGAGCGAATTTTATTATTTTTTAAGATGTGAGAAAATGTGAAAAAATAGTCTTATATCTATGTATAAAAGTATCTAGTCTTATATCTTTAGATATAGGAGCAAATTATTTAATAAAATGTGTGATTTTTTTTTATTTTTAAGAAAAAATGAAAAATTATGAAAAATATACTCTTCTACCTAGGTATAAGAGTAATTTTAGTCTTATACCTTTGGATATAAGAACGGATGGTGAGGGGTAATGTTGAGCATGGGTTACTGTGAAATTTTGCATCTCGCATGGGTATTTATGATTTGATATCTCGCTTAGGACCCCAGGCTCCTCACCCCAAATTTATTTTAAAAAGAATTTAGAAAAAATCAAACATAATTAAAACAACACTAATCTTTGTTGCTTGAGTTTGACCCCTTACCCAGAAAATAGATATAAATAAATAGATTCATCATCATGCAATGCAGAAAGAACCAATTAAATGATTTTAGGTAAGAAATTTATTAGATATTACAACTAAAAATGATAAAGAATGGCCCTGAATGTATTCCAAGCGTGTTACCATCGCTCCTACAACCTTATCGTACTCAAGGTTCATGCTTGAATGACAGTGGCGGAGCCAAAAAAATTGTATACGGGGGCAAAATTATTTTGAATTTGAAATATTATAATCTAATAACTAAATTAGTGTAAAGGGGCGCAAAATTTTAATGTGTTAGTGTATCACTAACAAATCCATATTTCTTCATCAGTTTTGCCAACGGTTTGAAGAATATGTTAAGTAACCAACTCCTCTACAATCTTAAAGTTGGTGATGGCCAAACGGACTGGCCCGTCTCGGCCCGGTTCGGTCCGTAAGGACCAACTGCAGGCTGGACAGGTTGAAGCCCGTGAGCCCGTGTGATGAAACGGACCTAAACCCAGCCCGGCCCATCCCATTTCAGATGTTCAAGCCCGCCCGTTTGGCCTGGATCTGAAGATCCACGAGCCAAACGGGTTTTCCTATTATTTTTATTTTTTTTAATCAGAAAAAATATGGTAAAAATAAAAAGTAATTTAGTATTTAATAAACTATTTTTTAAAATATAAAATCACTTAGACATAAGAAAATTAGTTGTTTTATATATAAAAAAAAAGATAGAAAAAAACTAAACAAATGAAAGTATATAAAAGAAAAGAGAGACAGACTACCATTTATTTTTATTTTATTTTTATTAATTTTTTATTGACGAGAAAATAATATTTTAGACTTTTTTATTACAGATATTTTTTACAAATAGGTATATAAAAAAAAAAAAACTAAACAAATGAAAGTATATAAAATAAAAGAGGGACGGACTACCCTTTATTTATTTTTATTTTTTATTAATTTTTTATTGACTAGAAAATAATATTTTAGACTTTTTTAGTACTGATTATTTTTTACAAATAGGTACATAAAAAAAGATAGAAAAAAAACTAAACAATTTAAAGTATATAAAAGAAAAGATGGACGAACTATCCTTTATTTATTTTTATTTTTTATTAATTTTTTATTAACTAGGAAATAATATTTTAGACTTTTTTTATTATTGATATTTTTTACAAAAAGGTATATAAAAAAAGATAGAAAAAAACTAAACAATTTAAAGTATATAAAAGAAAAGAGAAACGGACTATCCTTTATTTTAATTTTTTAATTAATTTTTTATTGACTAGGAAATAATATTTTAGAATTTTTTTTAGTACATATATTTTTAACAAATAGACATATAAAAAAGATTTAAAAAAAAAAACTAAACAAATGAAAGTATATAAAAGAAAATGAGGTAATAATGTAATCAATTTAATAATAGAAACTCTATGAATATTTATTTCATAATTTTTTGGGAGAAATTTTCATTGTTTTCGAATGATACAATTTAAAATTTCATAGTCTTAAAATAAAAAGTCTTCAAATCTTCAAACATGTCTTCAAATTTTCAAATTAATTATGGTCTACAAATTTAACAAAGTCTTCAAAAGAAATGAGTATTCAAATCTTCAAATTAATTATGCTCTTCAAATCTTCAAAGTTTTCAAAAAGTTTTAGATCTTCAATATTGTTATTGATTCAAAGTCTTTGAATTTGTTGAATTCTTCTTCTTCTTCTTTTAGTATCCTTCTCGCAAAAACTCCTCGTTAAGATTGTCTTTTTCTTCGAGGCTTTCATAATCATCGTCTTCAAGATCCCGGAATGTGCCTTGTTTTCTCAAATTCGCATCATCCCAATCCGCAAGACAAATCAATCTCTCGAAATAAGACAAATTTGAGTTGGTTTCACTTTGACGTCACCACTCTTCCTGCAGCACTAAAAGCAGCCTCCGATGCTACCGTGGACACCGGAGGGGTAAGTAGATCACGTGTCATTACCGAAAGAATAGGATAAATATTAGCATGCGATTTCCACCATTGTAGGATATTCAAGTTTTCAAAACTTTCACCATCTAAGGGGTAATATGGGCTTTCAAGGTATTGGCGTAATTCATCTACACCACTTTGAGAATCACTACTAAATGAGGATGAAGTTTTTCCTTTTATCACGAAACTCCATCCTTTTTTTAACATTTTTGTTGCTCAACTCCCTTTTCTTTCGGATGTTGTGTTTGGTCCCTTTAGTGTTCTACAATAGTAGTCGAACAAACGATATAGGATTGTGTGAATTTCCCTAAGTTTGCTCTTGGACAAAGTCTTTATGGCATCTGGGTTAAGGTCGGGTCTCGTGTTCTCATAAAATTCATCAAACAAGCCACCTAATGAGGAGAACTTAATCCTAAGATTCATTATGGTCGCTAATTGGAAAACTACGGGAAAATGATATAATATTTTGTGAATTTACTTTCCATTTGCCTAACGACACCTCCAAACAAGGCATGTGATTTAAATTGCCTATTAACTTCAATTAGAACATTTATTTCACGGCACAAAAGATGGGAGGTGAGATAATAACTTTCCGAAAAAATCTTGGTTGCTCTCCACCAAAGTTAAGTAATTCTAAAAGCTCGGTAGATATCGACCAATAATACTCACTAATTTGATAGTCCATTTGATGACTAGAAAAGTATAGCGTGAGGACCACCCTATATTCGACATCTCTCTTCAACATTTTATCAAAGGATATTGTTAAAATTTTGTTAGTGATAACATACTCAATACTCCCTCCGTCCCAGCCCACTGTAAACCAAAAAAATGGCACACCAATTAAGGAATATTATTAAGATAATGAAAATGTGTGGTAGAAAATGAAGAGAGAGAATGAGTGGAGTAAATAGTAGGTTGGTTGAATAAATTGTGTGGTGGAGAATGAGTGGAGTTAATGAGTGGGTGGGGTAGGAAGAATATAAAATATTAAAGGACATTCCATTTATGGCGGTTCTGGCTGGTGAAATTTGGGACGGACCAAAAGGGAAATAAGTTCTGTTGAAATTTTGGGACGGAGGGAGTACATCTTTAATGTGACTTGTACATTGCAAAGCCGTGTGGGGATAGGGCATTGTTCTAAAGAAAAGCACCCTCTTTTGCAACATCCACTCTTCATCAATTCAATGAGCGGTTATACAAGTAAAGGTTTCAGAACTAGAACTTAGAGTGGCCTTCCAAGCATCAATGGTCAAGCAAACACTACCATTGAATTTTTGGAGGTCGCTCACTAGTTGAAGTTGACGAGTTTGAAAGAGCTTCTTTATATGCCTAGTAATAGTTTGGCGGCTCATTGATTGGTATGACGGGTTGAGGCCTCTAGAATAGCGGGTGAGTATATCATCATCCGAAAGTGAAAGAGGTAAATCATTATCAAATCGACATCCACTTTTTGGTAAGTGACACATGGTATATTTAGTTGTGTTTGCACGGTACCATCTATGCCTTCAGCGGCTTCCTTATCATGTTTATCCATGTGACTCTTTATATGGGAGGTACCATGTACACCCGTCGGGTTTAAAAATTTTGAGCACCTCTTGCATTTGGCATTTGTTTCACATCAATAATTACTAAATCATATAAATGGGCATATTTGAACACTCTAGTTTGTGCCTTTGCCTTACCCTTACCCCTTTCCCCACTAGGTGCACTACCCGAGGCAACATCAGTAGTAGGAGTATTTGGAATTGTGCGAGTTTCGTGGGTGACTTGTACATCGTTATCGTCATCGTCATCCCCCTCCCCACCCTCATCTATGTCTTCTATGTGATGATAGGTTCTAGATGTATAGTTTGTGTTGGGCTCATTCATCCAATCTGGGGTCAAATCCGGAGTATAGCGACAAAATGGAGGGGTGTTGATTGGGTTCAAGGATTGATTAATTAGATCAAACATAATTTGATCATTACGGTGCAAAAGGGAATTATCTATTGATCGGCGGTTTGGATGGGGTACATTTTTATTTTAAGTTTGATTTTGTGGTGGGGGGATATGCAAATATATCATTAACTAGATCTTCCATAATAACTATCAATATAAATTACCTAGCAATTAAAATTAAAAATGCAACACTTAAAAAAAATATTTTTTGAATTTTCAAAAATTTATAAGGATTAAATACTTTTGGCAATAATTTACTAACAATAAAAGTAAACAATTATAAATTTTTGAAATTTTCGAAATAAAAGTAATTTTTTTTTTTGGAATTTTCAAAATTTATGAAGATTAAAAAAATTAACTACTTAACACAATATTTAACTAGCGAGTAAACAATAAAATTACCTTCAACTCTTACGATGTAATTACAAACTTTGGTCTTGAAAATATTTTGATGATTTGGTTTGAGAGCATTCTATGATTTATTGAATTTGTTTTGTGAGAAAAATGTTAAGACTTCCTCCTCTATTTATACTAATTATAAATTCAAAAACAGGTCCGTACGGACATACCTGATAAATGAGCCGTTATGTGTAAATTGAACTAAAATACCCCTCAAACGAATTTATTAA
Organism: Adenophora triphylla var. japonica; assembly: GCA_022495995.1. Classification (NCBI taxonomy): domain Eukaryota; kingdom Viridiplantae; phylum Streptophyta; class Magnoliopsida; order Asterales; family Campanulaceae; genus Adenophora; species Adenophora triphylla. The sequence continues at coordinate 61,928 of JAFEMH010007788.1, forward strand.
CGGATATATTTGAGGACATTTTAGACATTTACAAAGACAGGTCCGTGCGGACATCCTTGATCCACGGGCCAAACGGGCCACGGACCAAACGGATCTTCTGATCCGCGGGCCAAAGACCGATCCGTGCGGGCATCTTTGGTCCAGGCCCGTCCCGTATACAAAGCGGGCCAAGCGAATAACGGGTCACGGGCTGGACAGGAGCGGGCTAAGCGGACGGCGGCCACGGCCCAAAATGGCCATCTCCACTTAAAGTGATAGAGAGGGCACCCACAACGTATATTATGCTTAAATATTAACACTCCCCTCACGAGCATACGTAGAGTTATAGGGGTGCAATTGGACCAATACGTACCCTTTATAATTTTTTTAGGATAAATGCAAGCTGAAAGATTTGAACCTTAAATCTTGTCAAACCATGAGCTCTAATACCATGTTAAGTAATCAACTCCTCTAAAACCTTGAGGTGATAGAGAGGGCACCCACAACGTATATCATGCTTAGATGTGTGTGTGTGTGTGTGTGTGTGCGTGAGTAGTGAAAAAAAAAAAAAGAATATAAAGCTTGATGCTACGATAGACAGCCTAAAACTGATTCTTTTTCTCTTCATTTTGGTGAAGAACTTTGGTTAGCAAGGAAATTTACATTTTTCAAGAAGCCAATTGTTGAGTATACCGATGTAATTTCCTATCAAAGCCTGCTATTCTCACAGAATGTTCAAGTTTTCACTATGGATTCCATATAAACCCCAGAAACAGATCTCAACCTTCTCAAAAAAGAATTCTCACACTCACCGGTGACGGCCCCAATTGATGATGCAGCGGCGATAAGAACGAAATTATCTTCATTTCCAACATCAATTTTATATAACTCCGGGAAAACCTCTAGAAGCTCATGTGTTAGTGTATCATAAAATGACTGATCTGGAGGAAGCACATTGATAACAAGGATACCATTTTTGTGAAGAATAGATTTTGCAGCCTGTAAAACTGGCTTCTTCACAAACTCCAATGGTGGAGCAGTAAGAGTGAGTCTAGCATCACAGGAGTCCAAATCAACCATAATAACGTCAAACATGGTACCAAGTCCTTCCACATTCGTCAAATACTGACCCTTCATTTCCCTGTATTCATCTAAAACTTCAATGCCCTGTTCTGCCCCTTGACACGCAAGCTTCTCGATCAATTTAATTCCATCCCCAACAATCAGTCTACCAAACTCGCCATCATTCAAACTGAAATACTGCCTCGCAACCCTCAAAACCATCACATCTGTCTCCACTCCAACAACCTCAAAACGTAAACTGGCATTCAAGAAACTGACCAAAGCACCACCCCCTACTCCAACACACAAAACTCTCGGATAAATTCCATTTCGAATCCTCTCTTCAAGATACTGAGCTATCAAAGAAAGGCCCGCCACCATTGGAGCCAAGTACGGATGAACCAAAACCCCAATATCAGGCCAAAACATGATTTTATGTAATTGTATTAAATTCGCCAAATCACTAGTGTCCTCAAGAGGTGTACTAGGAACAACAGGCACCTGAGTTTGTACCAAATTCGGGTTTCGCTTAAACCTCAATCTCCTCCTAAATTCTCTACTATGACAGTTTACATTTCCCCTAGTGTCGATTTCAACATCCTCAATCAGCATTTCACCTACCAAATCCCCAATACATATATCTACAACCAAACTACAAATAACTTCATCCTCATAAGTTAAAAATTTTACATCAGGCAAACCATAAACAAAAGCCGATTTAGGGCACAAAGCCATTACCAAAGGAGTCAAGTTATCTTCCTGAGTTTTACTTTGTTCAGAATCAATGGGAGAGAGGCGAATATAATTAGTAGGGTTTGTAAAGATAGAGTTGTTACCGATTAGTACAAGGCGTGAGAATTGGGGGTAGCCAAGTAGGGTTTGAAGGAGTCCTTGTTCGGTACAGAATATCCAATCTGATTCGCGGCCGTCCGGAACGATCATGGCGGCAACTGAGGGAAGATTGGCGCCGGCGACGATAGATTGGACCGGTGAGTCGAGGACGGCGATACGGAGGAGTTTAGTGCGGAGGTGTTGGTCTGGATTTGTGTTGGGGAGAGTGAATGAGGTGTAGCGAGATGGAATTAGGGTTTCGAATGTTGATGGATCAAGAGACATTTGAGAATTTTGAGAGAGAAAATGGCGACGGACAAGGAGTGCAGTTGTGTTGTACAATGGGTCGTTGGAGCAATTGGACAATTTATGAATACCCGGGTTAGGTTTCGTAGAATCAATCACCGAACCACTGAGTGCAGGGTTTTCAAGATGCTTGACGTAGGTAAATCGCGGGATGTCTTGCTATGCGTGGGGTGGCGGCACCCTTATACTTTCCGGCCCCAAGGGAGCCCTTCTACAAGGCATTCACACTCTTACAACACCAAATGGCTGCTCCAGTGCTCCTGCCAAGATTTGAACTCCCCACACTGAGATTGTGCAGAAGCCAGTCTTCCTTAATCACCGGATGTGCCTCTCACTAAGGACCCTGAAACCCAAAGTAGGAATTAAACCACAAAGATTCCCCTTGAGGAGAATCGAACCGGTGACCTCCCCTACGGGAAGCCACCAAGATATCGCTGGGCCAAAGCCACTTAGGTGCAATTGGACAATTTAAATATGCCACCAGGGGCTTCTGCTTCCGAGTTCGCTCGACTCTACTCCAAACGCATTAGGGATTAGTCCATTTGAAACTGGTAGACTACGGCTTTGGACCCGCATAGTTCGACAACATAGCAATCCGAAATCCCTGCTACATGATGTACTCCTTTCGTCCATTATATCACTACATGTTTGGGTAGGGAGATTAAGAAAACTCATTCCTAACATGAATGTTTTGAGTATAAAAAGTGATTTAGAGCGCCATTGTTTGAGGTAGAATTTTTCTTAAACATCGCATTGACATCTTGGCTCATATGATCCTTTAGCATCTTGATTCTTCAGCATCATTAACATGACACCTTGCTTCTAACAACTTGAAAATGCAGGTTCAACCCTTCTTATACAGGTTTGGTTGTTCCTATTTTTCAGGGGATCATTATTACGCAAGGATCGAAGACCAGGTCTCACACATTTCAAATACATTTCTAACGGAGGAGAAAATCATGGCAACCGTCCCTTATCTTAGCAACCTGATCCGGATTCTTAGGGATTTATGGTTATACGTTTAATACCTTTATCGTGCTTGGGGTATAAAAGATGATCTAGTGATAGGCACCAGGGACGACAACTTTCTAACTCTCATTATACTTTCACTTTGTACTCACACAACTGAAATTTATAATCATTTTTTGTTAAGGTAGGCTTTTCCTAAAGCCTCCCGAGGTTTGTGTCGGAGATCAATTGATCAATGGCTTTTCTCGTTACATCTTGGCGTAGCATCTTGAATTTTCTCATTCTTATATTCCATTTGTGCCCAAAATTATTCCACCGAAAGTTCAATTTCAAAGCATACAAAAAATTGACCAAAACAATTTGGCGCCGTCTGTGGGAACTTTGATTTCTTAAGTTTGCTAAGAAATTCCAAGATAAGCAATCCTAGTTCTGGTCAAGATACGCAGAATGTTGCAGGAAGGACTGGATCACTTAGAACATCTGGAGCTCAAGTTGCATATACACTTAGAATGCCTTCTCAACAATCTTTACCGATTGTCACCTCTTCAGCCGTGATTCATCGGGAGATGACCTTTGATTTTGTTACTAACCTGAACAAGATGATGGATTACTTGAAGAATCAACACGAAACTCAACAGCATACCAACCAGATGTTGTTCAATGCTATTACTCGTCTTCAACAAGAATCTGCTCAAGGTCCTGGATCGTCTCCAGTGTCAAGCACAATATCTCCCTTACAACCTAGACATTTCAGTTTTGCAGGAGATTTAGGTGAAGGGGGTTCAAGATGTCACGTGACGCAGACCGAAAGCATCATCACTAATCCGTGTTCCACTTTGCCAACCTCAATTCCATCATTTTAGACACCATCTTCAGGATTAACAGGAGGTTTTACAAATTATGCATATAACTTTATTAATCATAATCCTAATCTTAATAACCTTGATGCAGGAAATTCCGTGGCTAGACAACTGCAGGAATTAAGGGAAATGGTCATGAACGTTCTAGGCGTTGCATCTCCCATGCATAGATCATCTCCAACATGCTACAACGATACCCGTTTTGTACCTGCTATTGCCTATGCAGAATTACCCAAGAGATTTATTGTCCCTCAAATGAAGCAGTACGATGGTACTACAGACCCAATGGAGCATGTAGCACTCTATCAGGAGAAGATGGATGTCATCCATATCCCTTTGCCGTATAAAGAAGCATGTTTATGCAGAGGCTTTGGATCAACATTAACAGGAGCAGCCTTAAGATGGCTCATAAACCAACCTTTGGGTTCTATTGGATCTTATGCACAATTAATTGATATGTTCACTAATCAATTTTCTTGTAACAGGGTATTTGAAAAACTTACTAGTTATTTGTATCGGATAACTCAGCAACTTGAAGAAACTCTTAAAGATTATTTGAGCAGGTTCAATAAAAAAGCAGTGGACATACCAAACATGGACATGTCAACTGCAACTGAAGCATTCAGGATGGGTCTCAAGAAAGACTCACTATACTATGAAGACCTAGTCAAAAAACTATGCAAGAAACTTGAAGATGTCAGACCAAGAGCCATTCAATTCATACGTCTTGAAGAAGATAGGCTAATCCGAGAGAAGAATGCTAAAGAAACCCCTGTTTATGAAAGCACTGCCAGGAAGGCAGAATCCTCCCATCATAAGCATAATAGGGGAAACCCCTACACTAAATTCGAGGATCATACAATTAATTATGTTGAAGATGTTATAGATAATGATGATTCTGAATTTCCAACAATTAATGACTATTGTTTTTCTGTCAATATTGCAGGACTATTATGTGCAATGGACAACTTAGGCGAAAAAGCAAGATGGTCCAGGAAGAATGAAAAACCAACAGCTTGGAAGGATAAGTCTAAATGGTGTGCGTACCATGAAGACTTTGGCCATACTACAAACAACTGTATTGCCCTTCGTAAGGAGATCAGTCATCTCTTATTTAAAGGTCATCTTAAGGAGTTGCTGGGCAGAAGGAAAGAACATGGTGAAACTAAGGATCCCACTCCAGATACACCTCTGTCACCCCCAACGGCCACAAAAACTGTCACTGTCATCTCTGGAGGCTCAGAAATTTGCGGTACAACTTATTCAGCAGCAAAGCGTCATGCTAAAGATTCAAAATAAGAAAAATTCAATACACCAGTCAGGTCATCTTCAAGATGTGAAGATTCAAAAATAACCTTTGATCAAGATGACAAAGCAGGTATCATAGGTCCACACCATGTTGGACTAGTAATCACCTTGCAGATAGCAAATTGCAAAGTGAAAAGGATTCTTATCGACAATGGCAGTTCTGTCAACCTGATGATGCTCAGCACCTTGAAGGAAATGGGCATTTCAGACTCTGAAGTTGTAAAGAACTCTTATGTGTTAATTGGATTCAGTGGTGAAACCAAGCAAACAGTGGGAGAAATCAAATTACCTATATATATTCAAGGTGTCAATTCTATGGAACGGTTTTATGTTATAGATTGCCCGTCTTCGTATAATATTATCCTAGGCAGACCATGGAAACATAATATGAGGGCCATACCATCTACATATCATCAGTGTGTCAAATTACCAACACCGTGGGGTATAATCACGCTTAAAGGAGATCAGTAGATAGCCAAGGAATGTTACAAGACCTCCATGAAATCCTCATCCCCATCTTGTCAAAAATAGCAATCAAAGATGACCTTATATCTTCAACATGTCAAAGTCATTGCAAGTGCCATATTTTTCACATTCTTAACCAGATTCCGAAGAAGGTAAACTCAGGAGTAGATGTCATATCTTGATATTCAACATGTCAAGAAACTTGAGGTCTAGATCGTGATGATCAGACTGGGGACATCTCGATTATTAAAGTCCGGAGGATACGCAAAGTCTTCTGATTATCCTATTTTATGTAACTCAAGCGCATATTCAGTATCTTTGATTTCAGGTACACCTTCTTCACTTATTTTGTTTTCTTATTTCCTTTTATTTTTCTTTTACCTCTTTTATGAAACACTACTAACTTAAGCATCGGAGGGGTGTTAGCTAAGATAACACTCAACCCTAACAAGTTTCTGTTTTGCAAGTCTCCACGTACTTATATGTTCAACATGCAAGAGGAAAGCTTAAATCCATCTACATCACAAGTTGAAGATAGCTCGTGTCCTAGGATGTAAGGTACAATACCATCCAGTCTAATTAAAAGATTATGCATCATTTCTATAGATTACTTGTTATCTAGAATCACGCCTAAGCGCACGCTTTTCACTACATGTGAACCAAATGCTTAAGGTTGTAACATTTACATGTTACTCACAACTTAAGGTTGTAACATTGGCATGTTACTCACAAAGTTCAAAAGGTTAAACACATTCAGTGTTTCATACGATCAAAAGAGTACTTGGTTAAGAATCTAATTGTTTCCTTACTGAAATATCCAAATTCAGGTTATGCCAACGTTAGCATGGCACATCAAAAACCAAAAACGTATGCCAACAAAGGCATACCAAATGTCTATAGCTAAAATCCAAATTCATATGCCAATAAAGGAATACCAAAATATTACAAATTAAATAAATTGTTTTTGAGGACACACCCTTAACAAAAACTTAAAAGACTTGAAATTAAAAAAAAAATTCAACTAAAAAAGTTTTTTACTTCTCATCTCGGCCTGTTGCCGCAATGTTACCGCTTCCCTTCTCTTCTTTCTCATTGTCAACTTTGTCCTTGCCCTCATCCACATCCTGCATATCCTCATCAACTTTACTTGCTGTAACATCAGCATCTGGAGAATTCACTTCATCGCCATCCACATCTTCTCCGAGGTATATCTTCAGCATGCGACGAGCTTCTTCGACATCCCATGAAAGATGCTTGCCATCCTTAAAGTCTTGCATCATTTCAACCCTAGTTTCTAGCATCATCCTTGCAGCATCATTAATGAATTCTCTTTTGCTTCATTCAATTCCTGTAAATGAGCTGCCTCAATAGTTGACAGTCTGCCCGATTGCTCTTCCATCAACTTGTTCAAAATTTCAATCTCCTTTTCAGCCTTTACAGCTCTACTACCCTCAAACTTGGCCTTTTGCTCAAAAATCTTGACCTTGTCATCTCGGAGATCTATCTCCTTCATCAGAAACTCAATGAATTCTGAGAACTGAAACATTCAAACATGTTAATATGATTCTTAGCCAGAAGAAGCAACTTGAAGGTAAGAAAGTAATTACCTCTTCCTTGAAATTATCATCCTTCTCCTTCAAACTCTCAACCATCTTATTGTAAACTTCCTTCGCTGAACCAACTTGCCAGTTCTTTTTCTCCACTATCCTTACAATCTCAACATCTTCCGCCTTCCTTTTCCTAGCTTTTGAAGACGAACTTTCCCCTCTTTGGATATGAGGCTTTCCAACTTCAAGTTTACCTTCCTTTTTTACTTCGGCTCTGGCCTTAATCCTTGACATTACATCATCCGTGGTGAAACCTCCAGTTTGTGATCGGTTGACTGAGTTGAAATGAAAAGAAAATTATAAAATAGTATTGCAAAATTCAAACATATCAAAGCAAGTTTTTCTTTACCTGAAGACATTATATTAATGCTCAGCGTGGGGGAACTTCTACTTTCAATCTGCTCTTCTGTGTTAGCTTCTTCAGCACTAGCAATCTCAAACTCAACTGGCAAAGGTCTGTATTTGCATATATCAGCGGACAAACCCAAAATCTTTTTCACATTGGTATAAGTTTCATCACCTTTTTTCGGAAACAGCACACTCAACTTGGCTACTGAAAAATCTAAAAAAGAATGATGTCAAAAGAGCGTGTTATACAGAATTAAAGTGAAGAAAGATAAGCCCAGGCTATACCTGTTGGGTTTTATGGGTCCATGCGCAGCGGAATAAGCATCTAAATAACACAAAACCCAAGAGCCCTAAGATCCGTTCTATATGATTAAATTGAATTCCTATGAGATAGAATTAACCAACCTTAATTGCTTTCCGTTCTTGAGCTATCGAACAATTATCAATGTGATTTTAAATTACAAACTTCGAACTCTAGGCCTTGATCATCGTACGAGCGAAGACCCTCTAGTAGTATCCACACCTTTGAATGAACCAAGAACAATTCTTGATGATTGCTAGATCATTAAACTTTTAGAGAGAATATTGAGAAACCTTTTGTTGTGATTTTCCTTTTTGAAAATTCGGCTAGCTCTTTAGGGTTTCACAGACCTCATATTTATACTACCTTAGTATAAGTATTTGTTTTCTAATCAAATTAGGAAATCAGTCTGTAAACCGCCTTTGGCTTGTCCTGTCGCGCGACCAGACGAGTCCTTTGGACAAGATCTGTCGCGCGATGACTTATGCCTGATGAGGAACTCTCAATTTTCTTCATTTGGTTTAACCAATTCATTCTAGTTGTGTGTGACCCAATAGGATTATATTATTGTAAGTACCCAAATCTGGCTCATGCCTTTCGGTTAAATTTCCCGGCAATTCCCCGGACTTTCCTAAAGTTCAGGAGCAATTCGGGAACTGTTCCGAACCTTCCGAAGGGTGAAGGGATTACTTGGAATTAAAAAACCACATTTTCCTTTTATATAAAACCCTTCTAGAAAGGCCACCTTGCATGATTCTAAAAAGATGCTGAGTCATAGTGGATAATGCCGCACAGCTGCATTAGGAGAGAACTCCAGGCCGCACGGCTTCATTGGCTATTTCCAGACTGCCTATAAATAGAGGCCTCCTCTACCCATTTTCATATACAATTTTCAGCACAAAAACTCTACCAAAACATCATTACGAAAATTCAGTAAGCTGAGAGTGCCAAGAGCCACCTCCCTCCTCCTTGAAGCCTCCAAAAGTTGGTCCCTTCCCTAGGCGAACTCCAAAGAGAAAGAGGTCACCACCATTGGTAACCTCTCATCCCCTTTATCTTGCATTATACTTGTATATATGTGATATATTTGCTCCTTGCTTTACATATTACTATATATTTGCTTGGGACTTGGTATATTGTTGTTAAAGATCATATCTTTGAACATGTAAATCATATCCCCCTCCCTTTGCATCCTTTGCATTAAAATAGCATATTTTGCTCATAAAAATGTAGTCTTTGCATTAAAGGTGCATCCTTTGCACCTAAAAATTTCTTTTTTACATAAAAGTTGCATCCTTTGCACTTAAAAATGATCCCTTTACATTAAAAATTGCATCCTTTGCACCTAAAACCCATTTTCATACATAAAAATGCATCATTTGCATTAAAAATCATTTTTTTACATCAAAGTAGCATCCTTTGCTTTCAAAATGACATCCTTATGCATCCTTTGCATATAAAATGTTATTTTTGTACATAAAGATGCATCCTTTGCATTAAAAATCATTTCTTTACATAAAAAGCATCCTTTGCAAACAAAATAGCATCCTTTGCACCCAAAATGTCATCTTTTTCATTAAAAATGTCATTTTTATCCTAAACATGCACTCCTTAGTCCCCATTGGTACTTGATGCATCCTTTGGAGCGAATCGGTGTAAAGATCCTATCTTTACATCGTTTCTTCCATTAAAGGTGCCACAATCTCTTTAGAAAGGGATAAACCTTGAACCCTATATCTCCGATTATCACTTGAGACGAGTATAGTAGTCCCTACACAAGCTCAATCGTCTCAAGGTGTAGGATTGATGGGCTAAGGTCACTCCTTTCTAAAGAACCTCATTTTGGACCATAAAAGAGAGTCCTTCTCTCGATCACACATGACCCAAGGTCAAATAGTGATGATCACAAGTCCAAGATGAGGGCGGGATCAAAGTCCCGAACACATAAAAATCCAAGGAATCCCGAGCGATAACCAACTAAATGGTTTATACGTCCGGAAGACAACTTGAAACATCCCCCCCTCTTTTCAACACATGCACACAAAAAAGCACACAAGCAAGCACGAAAAATGGAATCTTGGAAGACTTGCTTCGGCAAGGCACCTTGGGTGAACGACGATCCGTTCTTCCCAAGGGGTAACTTAACCTCCGAACCCTAAATCCTTTTTTTCAAAGTTTTGAGGAAATTAAAATGGCGTGGCGAATCCGTTTTTCAAATTAAACCGGATGTTTTCAAACTCAAGTGAATCCAAACTAAAACATAAAAAAATAATTTGGGCACCACATTCACAGTTTGGCGACTCCGCTGGGAAAAGACCAAAGGAGAAAGCTTTCATTTTTAAATAAAAAAAAAACGATACCCGGTATATAGGTGGAAACCACTAACCTTCCTGTATCGCTTCCTAACCCGGGGTTTGGGATAAAAGGTGGTCTAACAATCCCACGTACCGGTATCCTTTTTTCGAAAAAATAATAATAAAAAAGAAAGCTTTTTCCTTTGAGCGGGTTAGCCTCCCGTCGCGGATTCCATTTATCGTGCTTGCTTTCTTTCTTTGCATTGCATTATATTGCATCTTGAGAATTGTGCATACTCTGGAAACTGAATTGAAAGCCTGCTGAAAGCTGAAAGGTGTCTAAAATGTTCGGGGAGCAACCTGAAACTGCAAAGGATTGAAACCTCGGAAAATTGATCCATGCAAACCTCGCACGGCTTAATCCGCCTTGATTCCAAATGGGCTACTTCATCGTGCAATTTCACCAGACAAAATTGAGGTTAATCTGGGCACTCTTTGGGCAACTGGGGCTATTCAGGGCCCAAAGCCGACCGGGGCTCCGTAAAATTTACGTGCCTTAACTGTTGCATTTTTCCCCGTCCCGAAAAATCATTCCTTTTAAAACACATTTCGAAAATCTCTGTTTTAACTCAAAAGGAACATTTTTAGGAGACCGCACACTACGCGCACCTTATATATCTGTACACTTTTCACGCACGTCCCTTTCAACCCGGGGTGGTTGTTCGGTTGCGATCCACGGACTGGCCTTACGATGCTCCGGGCGCGCACGGAATCACCCCAAACTCCCATGGCGGCCGGTGTCGACCAATGCACGGTCAGGTGTCACACGTTTCAAAAAACCGTGACTTTTGGTTGGTTTTTGGTCTAGTCCGTGTCATATAGCCCAGTTGCATATCCCCGTAAAGGTCAAACCTTAGTCCATAACGGAAGTCAAGGTCCTTCGCGCAAGCGGAACTCTGCCAAAATTCCGACAAGGAAAAATTGGTAGAATCTTGACTCCGGCATTGACTTTGACCTTGACCAGCACGGAATGCGTAAGAGTTGAGACCGAGTCCTTGCCAAAAATCCAAAGATCTTTCGCGCAAGCGGAGCTCTGCCAAAATTCCGACAAGGAAAAATTGGCAAGATCTTGACCCAGTATTGACTTCGATTTTGACTCACGCACTGCGTATGCAACGAAGTTCAATGTGACACTGTGTCATCCGGCTTTTACCACCCGACCCATGCCTATTATCTTCTCGGACATTACCGAAAAGTCAAAACGTCATTCGCGTAAGCGAAATTCTGCCGAAATTTCGTTAAGGCTAAAAGACGAGACTTTTCCGGCATTGCCTTGACTATAATCCGCATCGCTCGTGCGTTAAAAGTTCCTATGACCCGCTAGACCCGATAGGAGCGTTCTTCTCTCTCGGTCGGTGGGATCCGCGTGCCCTATAGGACCCTCGCTCGGGGCTGTCCACCCTGGGAGGTCGAAATACAGGTGGAATACGAGGGGCTTATAGACGTAGTGACGGAACCCACTGATCTAGGATCTAGAGTAGTTGCGAAAAAGAAGGGCAGAACCCCTTTTCCAACCAAATAGAAATTAATAAAAGACACCGTTTTAAGTAAACTGGAAGATTCTTAATTTGCATATTGCTTGAGCCTTCAGCCTAAACACCTACCCCGAGTCTAAACCTCTCCTATCCATTTCCCGCAGCGAGAAAGAAGTGGGTGAGAATACCGGGTCAGCGGCTTGTTAGCGTAGAATTCTCAGACAGTTCGCCAAAATCCTCAGCTTGGTCAGTCCAGAGAGTTAGAATGGCCGATTTGACAGAGAACAGCAGTGGTTTGGGTAATCAGATGACTAGGGAAGAAGAGCTAGCCTTATCCTTGGAAAACAGTCGTAAGGTCCATGAGGAACAACAAGCCATGCTCATTGATGCGCTCCGTCGTCATGGGGTTCAGATAGTGGTTGAGTCCAACGGTTCCCTGGTTATGGTAGAAGATGAGCCTCTTGATTTTGTCTTATCTGTTCCAACATCTGATTCCACTGTTCGGCACTTTGCGGATTTTCAGGGTGTGGAGTTGTACGTCCCCACCGTTCTCCTCTGAGTTGGCCATTCTGAAACTTTGAGCCGAAGCGAGGGAGGAAACTGACGAAGTATCTGACTCCGGAATGACCGGAGCCGAACAAACGATGACCCGGGGGCTTGATCCAAACTTTGCTTACTGTGGAAGGCACGAAAAGGGTGTGGTTCAGACTCGGGAAAGCGGAACAGGTTGGTGTTTGGGCTTAGGGCTCATGCGACATGCGATTATTTGTTTAAATTTACTTAAAACATGTTTTATTAAACCTAATCGGTTGGAAAAGATTGCTCTTCTTTTTCACAAACTACTCTGGATCCTGGATCAGTGGGCCCCGTCACTACGTCTATAAGCCCCTCGTATTCCACCCGTATTTCGACCTCCCGGGGTGGACAGCCCGGCGAGGGTCATATAGGGCAAGCGGGTCCCACCGACCGAAAGAAAAAAGATCCTAAGAGTCTGGCGGGTAATCGAGTCTTAACGAGCATTCGATGTAAATTACGGACAAAGCTGACGTCAAAGTCAAGATCACGTCCGAGGGCTCGACAAAAAAGCTCGGCATGATTTGGGTGATAAATGTCCACAATTGATCTTGATTTGTCGTCAATTAGGCCGTAATTAGGCATGGAATAATCATTAATCCTTGATGACTCGGTGTCATCTTTGGGAGTCGATGTATAATTTGTGCCGGTCGAGCCGAAGTCAAGGTGCCGGTCAATATCTTGGTCAAAGTCCGCGGCGGAAAACCGCGTAACTTCGGCGATTAGTGGTCGCGAAAGATATTGAGCTCCGTATGCCGACAAAGGCTTGAAAGGAAAGGTCTATACACGTACAGGCATGACACGTACTCGTACTAAAAACCAACCGGGTCTCGGACAAAGTGTGTCACTGCATGCGTGCATGGTCGACACGAGGCTCCATGGGATGTTTCGGGTAGTCCCCGTGATACTCATCCAGAGGCGTAATAAGACCAAACGGACCGCGACAAGGATTTCCCGGGTTAGGGACGTAGTGTGCGGTGTAAGGTCACGTGCGCGTAGTGTGCAAGCGATCTATTTTCTTTTCCGAGAAAAATAGAAATTTTTTATGTGTCTTAGAAAGGCATGATGCATGATTTTTTGAATTTTTTTTTGGAAAATTTTTTTTTGAAAATTTTATGAACACATAAGCACATAAGCACAAAAATTCCGACAGTTAGGGACATTATTCCGACAGTCAAAATTTTAACTTTTCCGAGGCGGCCAAAAACAAACACGAAAACTGTGCAAAAATCAACACACACAAAGCAAAGGATTTTCAAATGTTGAGACGGAAGCTTGACCCTCAAAAGCTTTTCTTTTTTTTTTGAAAATAATGATACCGGTACGTGGGATTGTTAGACCACAATTTATCCCCGACTCGTGTTAGGAGGCGATAACGGGAAGTTTAATGGTTTCCACCAATATACCAAATATCATTTTTTTTAGAAAAAAGCTTATTTGTCCCCAGCGGAGTCGCCACTGTGATCTACCCGATTTTTTGAAAATCAAACGGAGTCGCCACGCCATTTTTGTTTTAAGGGCCAAAACTTTGAAAAATGCCCGAGATCAGAAATTTGGGTTCGGAGGTCACGTTACGCGCCGGGAAGGACGTTAGTGTGCACCCGAAGCGCCTCGTAAAACGAGTCTTCCAAACATTTGAAATTCTTTTGTGTGTGTGTGTGTGTGTGTTTTGACCAAAATGAGTTGAAACTGAGAAAAACAAAAATGGGGAACTCTTTATAAGACTTTGAACAATCCCCAATATTTTTGGTATGATTTTTGGGTTGAGTCTTGGCACTCAAAAGATTTTTGGGAGTTGAAAAGCAATTCTGCCAGAATAAAAAAGGCAGTTGACCCTTGACTTTGAAATGGACTTAAAGGCTTCAAAACCTCAGAATCTGGGGATAGTCCGAGAATGAAAGTTGCTTAAAACACCCTAAATAGGGTTTCTGCAAAGGAACTTTCCATTTTGGAAGTAATTTGAGGGGTCAAAACCTTCTGGAAATCTCAGATGTGAAATCTGGATTTCCAGAAGCTAATGAACTGGCCTCTAAGAGAAAAATTGAGAGATTGGGTTTTACTCACGCAAAAAATAAAGTAAAAATATGAATGGAAATATCTGGATGTTGGCTACAAAAAGTATTTTGTAGTCGACACCAAATTCCAAGTTTATCTATGTCCAAAAAATTAGACCATGGACTGAGGTCTGAGAAAATTGCTACTGGACAGCAACTTCTCAAGAGAGAAAATATGATTTTAAAGGGGGTTTTTGCCATCCATGCTTGTCCCCATTTCCCTAGGTTTTGGGTTAGTGATCACTAGACATTTTAGTGGTGAATCAACTCACACCAAACCATCCTTGGGGGTACACATTAGGACTAAGCACTTCTATTTGCTTGGGAGCGGAATTTTAATATCCTTTGAAAAATGGGATTTGGTGCTTGGAAAATGGTATTTAGGGTTTTGAAAAATGCATTTTGCAAAAGTAAATAAGAACACCATTGAAGAAAATGTTGATCCT